>JASAND010013973.1:0-100000 GCA_030248195.1 Trissonchulus latispiculum
ATAAAATTGTTAGTAAACTTTTGGAAATTTTCTTTTGGCGGGCCGGGCCGGGCCGGGCTGAGCAAGATTTTGGGACGGGCCGGGCCGGGCCGGACCGGGCCGAAAAATCCGACCCGTGCTCATCTCTAGTGCTACGTAACTGTTTACTGTAGCAATCTAACCAATTTAACCAATTTTAGCTCAAACGGAACTGAACTGAACCAACCTTCGTGTCTCTCCCAACCAGGTGGGAGTTTTCGTTCGGCGGTTCGTCTTCCTTGGCTCTCTCCTCCCACTTTTCCGTCATCTTTTTGACTGGTTTCGAGGGTCTCGAATATTCCACCTGTATTCCACTGTCATGACTGTCCGGGGACTGAATCTGTCGAGAAAGATTCTAAAAAATGAAAATGATTTACATTTATGTATTAAACATCAAATTATACGTGCAGTTAAACAATGGTTAACACTGGTAATGGTCGAATAAGAATTAAATCGTGGTCCGAAAAGCTTAGCTGTTCTTTAGGTAAGTGGAACCTGAACGAGGATGAAGGAGTAAGATCATCGGAAACATTAAACTGAACCAAAGTGACCACTATGTGAGAAAAGTTCGAGGTTCTGGAGGTACGGCAGAATACAAGAAGGGCATGCATTGAATCAGCAGTACTGAGCGAAAAACTATTATTTTCTGAGCGAAATTACAAATTAATTGGCTAGTTTTAATGGAGCGTTTTCCAGGTATGACTAACTGAGAGACTAATGCAGTTCAGTAACACCATCCAAATTCAAAGCGTAGCTCACAAACGAAGCTCGCTCTCATAAACGGTTGATTTAACCCTGCAGGCGAGTTAAAATGGAAGTCGTTGCTTATACCTGTGCGCGAAAAAGATCCGAAGTTAATTTTAACTCTTTTAAATAATTCAGCGTCGCCAAACCCTCTCTATTGTAACAAATTTCACACGCAACAATTTAACAAAACCTTCAGGCTTCGAACACCCTCAATTCAAAAATCAATGAATGAATGACAAACTTAAGCTAACTCATTAAGATTTCACAGCACTGTAATCTGTAGGAACTTACGGCTACATTGTAACATAAATTTCACACTCAAAAATTTAATTAAACGATTGGGCTTCGAACACCCCAATTCAAACATCCTTGATTTGACAAACTTAACTCAGCCCAAATCAACCTAAGATTTTATCTGTAACTTACGGTGTCTCCCTTCACCTCAATTCCTCAATGACATTCTGGTTCTGAGGTATCGGGCGTCTGGCTGGCGGGGACGACTGACGTCGGACCTGATCCAGTTGCCAGTAGAAGGAATAGGGGTCCCGATGCTCCGTCATAACCGTCGTGTCGCCTTCCTGACGCACTCTGACGCCCCCGCCCGGAGTGTAGGACCCGGATCGGGACGCCTGGTCGATGACCGCGAAACTGTGACGAAAGTCGTGCGGCGAATAGTCCACGGCCATATTCGTGGGATTATTTTCGTCAAACTTGCCGTACCGTTGACAGTTGATGCTGAGAAGGGAGTCTTGACTGCTACCCTGATGACTTTGCTAAGAGGCCAGTCCAACTGCTATTATTATTATTATTATTGTTATTATTACTGTTGCTATTACTAGGATTGGGGTAGTTGTTATTACTGGTGATATTAGGATTAGGACTATCCAGGGACGCTGGACCATGACTATAGTCACTGTAACTGCGCCGGAGGGAGTGTTCACTATTTTCCACTAAACTGATTCTATTGAAGCTTTCCTCGGGGTAGTCTTGGTAGGTCTGGGGTAAAAATTCATGGGTTTTCAGAACCAGGGGGCTCGAGGGGACCCCCATTTCGACTGCATCCAACGATGCATAGTTAGTACGATATCGATGAGGGGTGCTCTGATTGCGATCAAAGGAAAAGCTGGATAAATCAATCGATCGAGCCGATATCAGATCACTGTTATCAATACGGCTGGGCGATGATGTAATCAATAATCGACCGTCAACGCTATTGGTTAGTAGGATAGGTCGCGGTAAACGTTGCTGTTGTTGTTGCTGTTGTTGTTGCTGATTGTTCAAATAATTTGGATTCTCAAAATAGGCATTGGAATTATCTGAAAAAGTAAAAATAAAAGTAATAGTTTTTTGATCTCGCAATTAGTTTTAGGAGTGAGAAATACAAATCAAAGATTGAATTAGTTTTAGTCCACGAAAGAGATTCCCCTAATGTTTAAAGCACCTAATAAAATCTAATAACACGACGTATATAGTTTAATTTGGCGTATAATATTTAGTGTAGCGAAGAAAATAAAAATCGGTGTTGTAATTGAAATATGGGCAAAACAAAATCGATACCCTTCATAAGTGGCGGTAGCATCTAATTAGCAGTGACGGTTTGTTGGCTTTGGCTTAAACTATACTACCAAAATCTAACTAATAACTGACAAACTACAACTAACAAATATAATACAGCTATAACTAAATACAACTAACAAAATACAACGAATAAACTGGTTATTCCAAAATTTATTACTAACAGTGCCTCAAAGCTGTACACACATACATAAGCCAGTAAATTGTAAATAGGGAACACAAAATTGCGCACTAGATAGCTGTTTGGGAGCAAACATAGAGTCAACTAAATACAAACATGTGTGCGTTTTTCTAGACACATTAGATATTTTATGGCTGTTGGCAGTTCTTCTCCTACTTTAAACGACATTGTATCTCAAGTAAAGTTGAGAGAGCTAATTTGCTTTAACTCTAAATTTTGTACGTTTAATTCTAGCCCAGACTTGGCTAGGCTTCCTGCCCGGCTTTCGGGTACCCGGCCTCGCACCCTGCGCAGAAGTAGACGGATTCTTTACTTTATAGTGTAATTAAGCTTGAAAATAAATAACTCGCAGTTAATACTGACACGCAACATATTGTGATGCAGAAGCATAAATAAAATGAATAAAATATAAATAAAAAATAACAACATTTGCCCTGGGCACGCACACAATCTCTCCGTACTTTCAACTATTTAATACTTCAACTATTTAATATAATATGTATATAAACATAGATGTAATTGTCTGTATTAAAGTGCAGAAATTAAAATTAGCATGTTCATAATTTGCCACACCAAGCCACAATACGCCGACAACGAGCAAAGAACAACAGCAAACCGAAAGTGCTACAATAACTTTCGCAAGAGTGCACTACTGTGCATGGACGAGTGTCAGTGCATGAAATCGTGAAACGTTGAAATCAGGAATAAAAATGTATAAAATTAAAAATAAAAAGTTAACAAAAAAGTTTAAGGTGGGAATCGAACCGCAAGATGTCAGAGGCGGACGCTGGCACGCTACCACTCAGCCACTTTCCAGATCTTTACTGTTCTGATTTCAATTTCTCCAAGCAGCCGACTCCTAACATAGCTAGGTATACTT
Source organism: Trissonchulus latispiculum (assembly GCA_030248195.1). NCBI lineage: Eukaryota > Metazoa > Nematoda > Enoplea > Enoplida > Ironidae > Trissonchulus > Trissonchulus latispiculum. The sequence continues at coordinate 3,402 of JASAND010013973.1, forward strand.
CGATTTCGCTTTAAACGTTTCCTCCAGTCTCTCTTGTGAATTCACAAATATTCATTTTAGCTAATTTTTAAAAATGTAACAAAAATTGAATTAGGCGTGCTCAAAATTATGGTCATACAAAATCTCTGGTTCAGGGTTTTAGGTTTCGGACTGGGGGGGAGAACAAAGACACAACCACCCCGCCGCTCACTGGGCTTATTCTAGGGAAGTTTTCTTGGGGGGGCTCTTTGGGGGGTTCTTGGGGGGGGGGCGAGTCATTCTTGAGGGAGGGGAATTTTTCTAAGTTTTTTCTAAAAACATGCAAAAAATTGCGCTATTTTTATAGTAATCGCCAAAAGAGTTCGTTTTGAGGACAAAAATAGCGCTTAATAGGCAAAAATCTACTAAAACTCTAAAAATCCCAAAATGGGCAACCGCATTTGGGGGGCATTTCGGGAGGGGGGGACGATTTTGGAGGGGAAGCGTGTTTATGGGCGCCCCCCCCCACTAGAATAAGCCCAGTCTCAGTTGGCTGTCATCCAAAGGATAGGAAAAGCTTATTACACTGATTTCAACCTTTCGGAGTTCACGTGAACCGCTGACATTTAACATAAGGCTTGCCAGAAACAGAAATTCACGACGACGACGACACAGGCATAGATAGGCCTTACCGGATTCACTAGCCGTAGAGAAGGGCATAGTCGGAGAATAACTGAAGGAGGAATGATTAGTGACTAGCCAAGGCTCAATCCCGGCTCTATACTCTTGGCGACACGTTGATAAGACTAGAAACTTGTTATCACTCTCCTTTGTCATTCGCAAAGGGATAAGAAACTGCTAGAAAAGATAGGAGCCTGTCCTTTTAATCAGCTACAGAAAATGAAATGGATAGAACAATCCCTACATAATACTGGAAAGCTTTATTAACTTCCTTTACGGGGTAAAATATTGCCATATATACCCCTGCATGTGAGCCTTTGTAGCTTTGAGGATGTTTGTAGGAGTTAATAGCAGTTTGGCAGGAGAAAAGCTAAAGTACACAGAGTTGACATAGCTGACTTTAAGCTTAGAATAATTAATACTCTAATTAATGATAATTAAGATGCTGACATTTCATTTTCTTGGTCTAAGACAACTGATCCGTTTGAAAAGTTATGCCGATTAACTGTTTTCTTCTTAACAACTGAGAAAATGTCTTACTGATTTGATTAAAATCAACTATGCATAGATATTGTTGGCTGGCGTTCAATCCTTCAACTTTTTTTGAGACAATTTTTTATTTTTTTGCAAAACAGAAACTAGTCCAGCCGGAAATCGAACCCGAGCTCTTCCGCGTCAAAGTCTCAGTCATGCCCAGAGAACCACTGCGCCAGACTACCGTAAGCTGAACTTCCTTATCAGGCTGTATTTAACTTTCCTGATTTCCTGATTTCCGCATGAAAGTTCCTTCTAATAAGACTACTGCAGAAAAAATAAGAACTTCGGAAAAACTCATATTGAAGGGTGGGTTTTCCACAACTACCGATTTTCTAGAAGGCGGCCCCGTGTTCCATAAAAAGGCTTAATTAAGGATCTCATGTAGTCTAAGCAACGTGTGTAGGTGTAAATTTTTCTAACTTCGATAATGAACTTCCCGATGAAAGCTGTTTATCTCTGTCCTAGTGGGTTGATTATAAATCAGGTTTATATTACAAAGCATGCTGAGAAAAGAGTCATAGAAAATCCAAACTTATCATTCTGAGAAATATAGATGAAAGTTTGTGTTTCAAAACTTTGGTTCAAATTATCCCTAATACCCACAATTCTTGTACACAAGAAGACCACACTTGAGTTCTAAATTTTTTCCCGCTAGTTTTCTTTCATTTTCTATTTTTTCTGTGGTTTCATGCAACTGAATGTTATTTGCGTAACATTCTCTTGCGAAACATTTGCACCAACCCTTTAAACGTTTAAACGACGTTACCCTTGAAATACCGTTTGCACACAATTTCGAGCGTAATAGAAATACAGTGCGGTTTGGTTTAAAGGATGGATCCAATAAACAAGACTTGAGACGCGGAGGTTTCTGGAGGGAACTTCATTATAAGTCTAAACTATTTTCCTGAGTCATGAAACGGAAGACTTGGTCGGAAGGATGAGACCTAATTTTAAATTCAGACCTTTCTATTGAGCGGCCACTGATATAAAGTCAGATTTCGAAAAGAGGCCGGGGGAAAATTATATGACCTCGGGTTGCGTGTTTCCCTCGATAGAATTTACTGTTTTCTAATTTCTGGGAACCCTATATTTTTCACCCTTTCTCCCCAACTTAATCTTAAGCTTCTGTTTTGAAGCTGTGAAGTAGAAATTAGTCCTAGCCTCTCTCTTTTTGCCTAATGAAAAAGTCTGACTGGCCAGAAAAATGTTACTCGACACAATTATTTCTAGGTTTTAGGAAAATTAATGAGTTTCCCCTTTTTATCCCGGCAGCCGTCCAAATGGCAAAGACTCCGTTTCCAGAATCCCAGAATTTCAAAACCAACTGTAAAATATCAAATTTCATTTAAAACTACAGTACGTATTACATACGTAGTAGCGAAAACTTTGCTACAAAATGAGACTTGATACTAGAAGCTTATGAGATCAACTACATAGCGTGTGCCATTAATGCATGTGATGCTAGCATGGCCATCTGAAGAAAGCTCTTTCCACAGAAGCACCTGTGGCTCAGTTGGTTAGAGTGTCTGCTCGTTGAGCAGGAGACAGCGGGTTCGAGTCCAGCAAGGTGCTCGATTTTTCGGATGCAAAATGGTGTGCAACTTTCTTTCATTCTTTAATTAGGCAGCGTGGTTTGATTTCCAGCACAGCCAGTGGATTCATTTAGTGTTATGCTATAATCATACAGAAAATAATATCGGATAACGTTTAATTTAATTTAAAAAATTCGGTTGATGATCATCTACGCAGTCGAGAGTTGAACTCATTCTGCCAGAAACTTTCCAATTTAATCTGCAGAAAGCCAGAATCCTGAAAATCTAAAACTCAAATTTACGAACTACCCTACTTCCGAACACTGCAATGTTAAAAATTAGCCAGAACCCAAGATAGAGAGTGACGACAGAAAGAATTTCATTACGCAAAATTTCACTGGGCAGAAGAGTGGAACAACTGTGGTTTTAGATTAGATTTTGAATAAAAGGTTTTGAAGTTGGTAAATAAAAGGTTGGATTCAAAAAGTAAGTTCAGGACCAGGAACAGAACAGAATTCTAAAATCGGGACCACTTTTACGACTACTGTCTGGGCCCGTGGTGCTGGTTTTGGTTTTAGTCCTCTGGTCCTTATCCTGAAAGTGGTCTGATTTCGGACCCTTGGTCCCGGCCCTGGTTTTAAAACCTTGACCTTGGTCCTGGTTTTAGACCCTGAGTCTTCCTCCTGGTTCTTGCTTTAAACCCCTGGTCTTGGTCCTGAATGTGGTTCTGAGGGTGGTCCTGGTTTTAGACCCGTGGTCCTGGTTTCTGGTCCTGAAAAGTAGAGTTGTTGACCGGCCGAGAAAACCCCGGCCGGCCGGCCGGCCCACTATGCAACCAATCCGGTCAGCCGGCTGGCTGGGTCAGAAGCAATCGGCCGGCCGGCCGGTTTTCAGAAAAAGGGCACTACTTGATTTTGTCGGTTATATGTAACCAGGAGAACTTAATGCATCCGTTAATCCTAAACATTTGCAAAATACACAAAAAATAGGGCAAAAATGGGACCGGCCGGCCTTGTTTGACCGGCCGGCCGGCCGGCCGGGTGAGTCAAAAGACCGGCCGGGCAACAACACTACTGAAAAGTGGTATTTGTCCTGGTCCTGGCCATGATGGTCATTTTAGACCCCGCCAGTTTTTGGATGTTTAGTGATGTTAAAATTCCAGTCTTATGCCTAGTGAAATTCGGCCTAATGAAATTAGGCAGGAGGCTGTAGACCCAGATATGGTCAAAAGGTCAAGAAGCTTGACATTAAGAAAAGCAGAGCTCAAGGAAACTTTAGCCTAAACGCTGTTCTTCAGACTTTCAATGGCAATTTGAGATCCCTTTAGAAAGTTATTACTGGCCTATTCAGAGCCAGAAAACCCACTTGTCTGCCTATTTCAATTTTTAGTGAAAAAATTTCAGCACTTGCCTGCTCCAGTTGTCTGTTCCTTTGTTGGTCAAAAATTTCAATTACTTCAAAATTTTCAGGAATTAGCCTGGAGCGTTTACGTGTCCAGAAAAAGTAAAAATTGCACAGGGCTAATCTGCATCATAAAAAAGGGCTAAATGAAATAATTTTGTAGACTGGAAAAAACAGCTACAAACCTCATCAATTTAGTTGTATGGAGGAGAAAACGAGGCCTGTAAGCACGGACAGAGTTAAAGCAAAAATTTTGAGCTGCCTTTAGCTCTCTCAGGTTTGAAGCTTCCCCCAGCCATATATGTAGTACCGTATAGATACCCTTATGCAGGAGCGTCTCTGGGACATATAAGGTACATATACGTTCATATTGATTCAGTAAAAGCTAAGCTGAAAGCTCTACAAGCCTTTCGTTGAACCGAGACAACATAAATGAGCCAAAATCATAATGCTGGACTGAGTACATACTTCTGACTGTCACTATCTATTTTTCTCGTCTACGACACGAATGACTTGCTCTTCTACGAGAACGAGAAACTTTTTCTGAGGTATACAGTGAATTCGCAGCAACGCTTGCGCTACAAGTGGAGGATCATGTCAAGTCTAGAGCTTAAAAATGACATATTTTTCATCTCCGCTCAACCTGCCGCTGGCTATTCCAAGCTGTGGCTGCCTGCCGTTGGGTACACCTGGCGCGATTGTCTTATTGAACAAGCTCACTGAACAAACTCCTAATAGTGAAATCAGTTTTCCGGTGTCGGCTCCTTTTTCAACGAAAAACTGATTAATACCAGTTTTACCGAAAAAACTACTTAGTGTGCTGCGAACTAATCCCCATCTAAATTTTGTTTGGTGCTGTTTGCTGAAAACTCTTACAGCGAAAATATAGCATAGTCTCCAAGTATTTGAAGCAGAAAGGTACAAAGAATGACGGCTCCACGAATGCAATTCCAAGAATCAGATCCACAGTGTAGACAATTGAGTCTATGCAGCATTTGAATGATTTATGATCTTACTTAAACTTAAGGGGACAATCAACTATGTGATCAATCGCAAAAGTCAACCGGAAAAGTTATAAATTCTTGACTGGTTGAGGCTGAGAACGAATACAAACTTAGCTATTTGATCGTTACTAGCGATTGAAATTAAATTCAGAAAGTATATACTAAAGAAATGAAAGGAAACCAAACTACTTTTTTCCTGCAGCTGTCAACGGGCAGCCCAAGTTATAAGAAAATTTACACTCGACTTAAACAATTAACTAATTTTTAGTCAGCCTCCCCTGAAATGGTTGCAGCCATTTGTCAACCAAACCAGAGTAAACCTGAAATCTGAGGCTAAGCTAAGTTAAGTGTCAGGTCACAGAACTGGTTTCCAAAACAGCTTATCTTTTAGTCAAACGCTTCATTTGAGTTCCAAAAAACCACCCATTCCATTTCTAACCTGAACCTAAAAAGGAGTTTCACTTATCATATGTCATGCTTTTAGTGAAATTGAGAAATAAATGGCTTTTGCCCTAATCTTGGGACCTTTGAAGTCAGGGGAGTAGTTTTGTAGGAAGACTAAAGTTTTAGAGACAGATCAAAACATCATTAGCATTTTTACGCCTCACTGAACGAAAACAGCCACAGTGCCCCCTCTCCATTTCCTTTTCTATTAAAATTAAATGTTAAAGAAGGCATCGTTATGAATGCGATAAAATAAAAAATGCGATAAAATAAATGCGATATGATAAATGGTCGGGTGAAATGAGGATAAAATTCAAACTAAATAAATTAACTACTATACTATACTCAACTCAGCTATTATATTATATTATATTATATTATATTATATTATATTATATTATATTATATTATATCATATCATATTATATTATATTATATTATATTATATTATGTTAGATTATATTAATTTATATTATATCATATATATTATATATATTTATATATTATATGTTATATTATATGTTATATTATATTATACATTATTGAAAAACTGTAACTACATTCGAATGCGATAATACTCAATCATATACAATATACAATCAAAATAGGAACCAGACAAACAAACAAACGAACAAACAAGCATTTACCGTCCACAAATAAATTGCTAAATAGGACTGTGCTCATGCGTGACTTTGACAGTGCACAAATCTGTTAACCTTGAGCTTTTCCAAAACATTGGATGCAATAAAAATGAAATTGGATTTTTTTGTGAACAATCATTATGGATAAATCACTTTTTAATAGATTGCTTTTACTTTAGATGAGATAGACAGTTTTTTCACAAAATTAAAGGTACAGAAACCATAGCATTAAACGAGTCTTGCGGGTTTTTTTGGTACAGTTAGTTATATACTACTACAGATACTGAAGTGTAAATGTGGATAAGTACAAGTGATTCCGAACTTTGTTTTGTAAGTGCTCACCTCTTAATGTTGAACATTCGGTGATTAACTATCTTATAAATTTTGCTGGCATCAAACAATATGTCACTTGTACAATTAAATTCCACGTCAATATAAGATAAGGTATAACAGAATCAGCGAAAAAACTAGAGATTTCACAGCACCGTACCGAAAGCTAAGACCTCGAAGATGAAAAACTCGAACTGCTCAAAAAAGTAGCAACAGCGCAAAAATCACTTTTAGGAGCGTGTTGTCCCGTCCACATGCCAGTAGGGCTATACGGTATCAATATAGGACTCTTATCTATTATGTACTCTTGATTATACCATTTTAATTAGGATAATTAGAATGAATTGATGGGGAACAGCTATCAACAACCTGAGAACGTAGCCGTCAAATATGAAGGATTTCTCAGCTGAAAGATTAAAACGTCACGGTTGGAGTCAAGTTTTAATCAGCGAGGGAAATATACAAAGTTTCATGCAAGAACTTTTCAGTCACGAAAAACTCAATGAAAATTTAATAGCGTGATGAATGTTAAAGAATCCTAATTTTTGCACAAAAAGTTGTCAGAAAGCAGTTTTATGAAAGTCGAAATTATGAAAATTATGAAAAAACTGTAGGCTTCAGTTGAATTAAGTAGGATGGCAAAACTTTCTTAACTGTTTAGAGTTATCAACTGTCAGAATGATGTTTAGTGTTATTGATTGACAGTATACATATCTCAAAAAAGAACCGTTTGGAATTTGTACAAAGTTAGGGTTAATTTTTCTGGAAAATTTATTTTAAACTTTTTTAGAAAAAACTATTTATCCCTGCAATACAGTTTGCTGCATTGCAATTGCAATTATTGCAAACTCATGCCTGCTGAATAGTGATGTGGATCGGATCGGATCGGCAGCCAAAATCACCTACCGATCCGATCCAGCAAATGGTCGGCGATCCGATCCGATCCGATCCACCCCCGGATCGGTCCGATCCGATCCGATCCGACCATAATTTTAATTTTCAGTTGTAGACACTCAAATTGCTACACCTTCCTATTTCCCATAATTTTGCAAACCTTTTGATCAAACTTCGCATCGGAATCTTGTTGAATAATTCTGAAAGTCCGTATCAGAAACTTCAGCTGCAGAATACTGTGTAGTTACCTTTAAAAACAACAATTTCCTTTGCTTCTGAGTGCAATATCTAGTGAGGAGAGAAGAGAAGAGAAGAAAAGTTGAAGAAACTAGGGTGCAAGACCAAAAATATGCGTACAAGCTTTGGTCATTTATTGGAAGTTTACGAATTACATTTATAGTTTTATATATTTATTGGCAATGTATATAATTTCAAGATCGATCGGAAAGGAAATTAGGAAACATTTAAAATCATGTAAAATTCGGAATCCCGGGTTTTATTCACGAAAAATCTAAAATATTATATTTCTTTAAATTAATCCCCCCCCCCAACTAAAGCTGATCAACTTTAAAGGCTTATTGCAAGAGATCAACAGAACTTTAGAGCATGATTTATACATCGTTGGAATGCTGGAGATGTGCTCTATTTAATGGTGTAAAGCAGTTTGCTATAGCTTGCTGTTATAAAAAGTTAAGCTTAATAAAGCATCAAAGTTACCGTTTTTGCAATTTTTGGTTGTCTTTTAAGCTTAAATTTTAATAGCAAGCTACAGCAAACTGCAAATAGATCACATCTCGAGCATTCCAACGATGTATAAATCATGCTCTAAAGTTCTGTTGATCTCTTGCAATAAGCCTTCGAAGCTGTCCAACTTTTGTTGGGGTGGGGATAAAGTTAAACAGATCCAAAACATTGAATGAGTTGAAAATTTGAAAATTGAAAATTTTATTTTCGTAATCAAATAGAGCTGGTTCCGCAGCGTATATAATTTTTCTCTTAAATATGCAAAATTGACAAATTTTCAACATTTTTGGACAAAATAAGTTAAAAGTGAAAATTTTTAGCCATTTTTAAGATTTTTTGAATAATTCGCTAAAAATTTGCTAAAACATTAGCAATTTTTGGTAAAAATCGCTTAGGAGTCTGCTTTTTCTTTCTCGCCGGGGGGTCTGCCCGTTTTTTGTCGCTCTGGTGGTGTCTGCCTGCACCCACCCATTCTCCCCCACGTTATCCTATGCTTGCAGCCTTTGCAACCAATTAGCACCTAATGTTTGGAATTTTTGGTTTTTCAAGATTTCCGGATTTTTAATTTCTTTAATTCTCACAACTTGGTTACATGATTAAACCGGCACGGTAGCCTCCGAATTAGCTCTTGTTGTAATACAATCATGTCCATAAATGCACTCGAATACCAAATTCACGACAACAGGATTTTCCGGATTTAAATGTTTTTCATTACCCACACTCGGGAGTATATATAATCACTCGAAAGATCTTGACGAGCTGAAAAACTTTTGTAACACAACTATTTCCCATAAATGCGCCAGGTTCCAAGTTCAGAAATACTTCCCCATCTATGAATACTGAATTCCAAGAAATTGGTATTGGCTCTAGCTCACAATTAGCTTCGTTTCCTAGTATGTAGTTAATTCCTTTTAATAGAAATCATACAAGAATAAGCACACTCTCAGCAGTCAGCGCCACTGAATTTAAAAAGCGAAGCGGACTGTGCAAAAACTAATTAGCAAAAATATTAGATAGCTATTCCATTGGAATATTTTTACGTATGTAGACAAAATTATATATTTATCCAGAGAAAGAAAGTAAAGCAAAACGTTAACATCAAACAATTCACATTAACAACGAAAATTCAACAATTGAAAAAAATTCAGATGAAAAATTTTCATAATTTCTTGGAAGAAATTTTGTAATGTTGTAAAAATAGGTACAAACTTCCAAATTTGGCCTCATTTGCCGGATCGGCGATCCGGAAAAATCAAGCCGATCCGATCCGGCCGATCCGATCCGAAAATTTGTCGATCCGATCCGATCCGATCCGACCCCGGATCGGTCGATCCGATCCGATCCGCCGATCCGATCCACATCACTACTGCTGAAGCACTTAATGCTTCAGCCAAAATTGATTGCAATCATTTTCAATGGAAAGTAGAAACAATATTCTTGTATCGGGAAAAATCTGTAAATCGCCACATTCAGCCAGTAGGGTTATTCAATTCAGAAATGTCATGGAATATTCGGCAATTCAAAAGCGGTACATTTGCTTAAAACAAATGCTAAATATAGTCGACACAAATTTCAGAACCAGGTAGCACAAAGAGGGGTAAAATTTTTGTTTCACTTCTCAAACAAGTCAAAGCCAATTCAGAAAACAAACCCTGTGTGTGTGTCATATAACGAAAGAAATACACTAAAAGCTTGAAAACACGTTAAAGTTTAAAAACAGTGCATTGGAAGAACCCCCTGTAAAGTTTTGGGGGGTGCAGAGAACAGTTAGCTAAACTATGCACACACTCATACAAGTCTAAGCTAAAGGATGAAGCTAGCGCTATGCTTTGTAAATAGCTTTAGCTGTCACACAAAAGTACGTGCGTTGTACGTATAGATACGTAAAAGTTATGTGTGCAAAAGTTTTCTTTTTCTTGACTGAACAAAGAAACTGTCCCACAAAACTCTTTTTGGCGCAATGGAACCGGAATTTTGCATTTTGACTCCTCATCCTGGGACAACAAACGAGTTTTAGGATTGGCGCAAACTGCGCTCCACTGAGCAATTTTAGCGCAGATTGCTTATCGGTCGATAGAGTCAGGTCTGCACTGTCTCGTCCCATCTTCTTGTCATTGTTTAGAAGGTACGGAATTTAGCAAATCGAGGCTTGTAGCCGATAGACGAAACTAAATAGAATTAGGGTTGCGCCGTTAGCAAAAGGCACAGCCCAAGTCCATGCCTTGTTCGTAGGGCCCCGACGTAAGCGCTGTGACAAACGCCACACTTTCAGTTATTAGGTTTGGGACATCATCTGCACGATAACAGCTGATCCCCCACAAATTGAACCCCAGGGACACCCCCCCACAAATGAGTACCTAGTACACATTTGTGTACATCACTCGCCTGTATATTAATGTGTTTAAGCTTGAAAGTGGCCAGTTGCTGATAGAATGATTTTGGCTGCAACACATACAAGCGAGTGATGGTACCCAAATGTGTACTAGGTGTACTTGTGGGAGGGGTCACTGGGGTCTAATTTGTGTAGGGGTCAGCCGTTATCGCGTAGATGATGTCCCTAGCCTGATAACTAAGAGTGTGGCACTTGTCACACTCTTAGTTATTATGTGCTCTAGTTAATGGTAATTCCTTGGAAGTTAAAGTTGTAAAGACTGTGCAGCCCACAGAGTCATAGAGTAAGGGAAGCAGGCATAAGCATGATATGGGAATTCAGCTAATGGCCCTGTAGCCTGGTGCAGAGTTGTATGGGTACCCACGGGGCGGGGCGGGGCGGGCCGAATTTTGGATAGTTTCTTCAGCTAGTTTTTGTTTTCTAGATATTTCATCTGCGGGACGCGTCTTAAAGAAACCCGGGGAGATGTAAGGGAAGCAATCATAGGAAAGATCGATAACCCTGACAGGGAGTTCAGCTGTTGGTCCCGTGGTGTAGCGGTTAGCATGTCTGACTTCGAAGCAGAAGGGCTATGGTTCGAACCACGACTGGGTTAATTCTTTACTTTTGATTCTGATTGAAAATCTGATCCTCCCCTTCCCTTCTCTGCCAGGGTCTGGTATCACATGTACAGGCACAGGTACGCCTCCGGTCTTGGGCTTGTCCTAGACTTCCTCTTGGCCCACCAACCCTGGTAGAGGCACTGACACTACATGTGGCGATTGGCCCCGCCGGGGTTCGAACCGCGAGTTTTGAAGTTTGATGTATACCCTACCTATATATATACCCTACAGGGCCATTCGCTGAACTGCCATGGGGAATCAGCTGAACTCCCATATCAGGCTTATCAATCCTTCCTATGCCAGCTTCCATTACAACAGCGTCCAAAACAACGATAATAATAATAATAATAATTAATAATAATAATAATAATAATAATAATAATAATAATAATAATAATAATCCTAATAATCAATAATTCGGTTAAACTTAGACTAAAATCCAAGCTTAACTGAATCCTGAATCCAGGCATGGACGGGTCGGAGAACATTACCTGGGTAGGGGCCCTGGCCCGGTCTGAAAATTATATCCGGATCCTACTAAGTATACAGGTCTCCATTTGAAACATAGCTTAATAAGTAAAATCATAAATAAAACAAATAAATTATAAACATAAAATAAATAAATAAACTATTTTATATAAATAAATAAATAAATAAACTATATTTATATATAAATAAAATAAACATATGATACATAAAATCACCATCATTCCTAGACAAAGTGGAGACGATTACGGAAGCCACAGGGTGCTGTTTGGTATTACGTAATTATCCGAAAGTTTAGTCTAAAGTTATGCACTCGTTTCGAATTGAAAAATGACGGAAAAATGTCATTACTTATTCGATTCAATTTTCCTGGTAAATTTCAATGCCCTAAAGCTGATGAATTTGGTAAAGTCCGACCCTCTTTTGATGAAACAACCTTTTAATTAATTTAATTATGTAATATTTACTCATAAGATCTTTTACAATAACAAGTAAATGTAAATAATAAACCAGCTACATAAGTAAAAAGGAACTACAAGCGTAAATTCCTCTCATCAACTATCGATTACAATATCCTGATCAATTAATTCGGGTGCAGTAACAAATTATAAATAACTGATAGTTTGCATAAATAATTGAGATAATATCAACTGAAAACAACAAAAAGAACTAAATTCAATATAGTTTATGAAACTAAAGTAAGTTGAACTGTTCATGATTAGAGCAAGCTTTGAAGTGTCCCCAAACCCACAACATCTTCTGCACTGTGTCCACAGAACTGCAGCCGCATTCAAAACAAAAAGCATTAAACCGAAGAGTGCAAGCAAGAATTGTGCAAAACTTTTTCTTCTGCGAAAGCTTTTTCAGTGTTTGTAAATTCAAGCTTGAAACTGGAAATGCAATATTTTGAACTGCATTCTGGAGACAATAGAAATTAGAATAGGGAAGGGCCCTTAAAGTCTGACTGGTGATATATATTTCATCATCACGATTATAAAACAAATTCTTGACAAATTTTCGCAAAAAGTTTTGTTTTTAGAAATACATTTCTTCTCGTAGTGGGCACCAATAAGCTGAGTCAATCCGTAGTTACTATGCTATAAGTCTTCGCTCTTGTGTCCTTGGGACAATTGAAAAGTCAACTATTTTCATTGTTGAAACCTCAAGAGTTCGGAGCAAGAGTAAGCTTTGGCATGAGAAAATACGGAGTTGAAAATATCTGATTCCAAAATTACTATTTATAACTATAATTCCTAGGTAAATCTCTCATTTGCATTAAAATAATGTTCAACTTATCTAAATCAACCATCGTACGCTTTGGATTTTCCAATGACTGGTCGTTTGATAAGAAACTTAAGTAAATTAATTTTATGCAAACAATTTAATTCAGGAATTCATTCTCGTGTTTTGAGACTTCATCTTCAAGTATCTTCATTTACATGTAATGGAACTAAGCAGTTATTACTTTTCACCTAAGCATTCAATTTGGTAAGTACCTGTACCCTGAGTATACGATAGAATAAGAGTATAGAATTCTTACGCCACTATGTGGTAAACATGCATGACATAAGTCCCACCTTGAACTATTTACTTGCTTTCATACATTATGGAAAAGTTTAATCGAACATAACAAGTGAATACGTCGACTAAATACATCGCACATATACATGGCTTAAACTAGGCTCAATCAAAGTCGTAGATCAGTTATCTGGAATGCAAAACCTTTTCCATTCTCGCGTTCGCGACATACAGTATTCTTACGAATTTTTGTTTTACGCAACAATTTTTATATCACTGGAAAGAGCATAACAATGCTATAAATCTCTCGAATTAGTTTTGCATTGACTTAATTAAAGTTATAATTAATTTGTGAAAATTATTAATAAAATACCTACTGTAAGCCTAAGGCTAATTAGCGAATCGGCGAGCAGACGCACATTTGTATAAAAGCATGTGAATAGTTCAAAAGGATGGACCCACCCGAAAGTTTCGAGGGGGGCCCGAGTTGATAACGAACCCAGCATGCCAATCATGTTTATCACATAGTAGCGTAATAGTTTAATACTCTTATTCTATTGTCTTGACTCAGGTAACCTGACGAGTAGTAACTTGCATTTACATTAATTATGTGCAAACTGAAGTTAACATTTCAAAGTTTAGTATTTTAGCCTTACAATACATTAAATTACAGAAATTATTTATGGGGACCAGCTTGAATACGGTTACAGTAAAACAGACAGTCCATTGATTAAAACCGTGTACGCAATCTATTTTTAGGCTGTACCAACACCACATAAACACTAATTCGGTCAGGTAAAGTAAACGTACTTGCGTAGTATCTGGCCATTAATTGGAGAACTTGAACCAATGAAGTGATATACTATTAATGATTTTCAACTTTCTAAAAATACAATTAATGGAAGTTTATATAATGAACGACTGGTGTTAAACTTTCTATTCATAAAAATGATGGTCCTAATAAAAGCTTGCATTGGAATGGATATACAGTGAAATTTTATGGGTTCTCACTTCTTTGTTTATGTTTCTTGGAAGATAAGCGGCGAAGATCAGACGAACGGCGGACTACGCCGCAAGTCTGAGTCAGCTCTCACTTTCTGGGGCCGATGTTATCAACGCCTAAACCCGGGTTCAGTCACAAACCTGGGTTAAGTTTGCCATTCGTCGCACATAAACACAACCTGGGTTTGCAAGTTTGCCCGTGTTCATTCGTTGATAACATCGGAGCCTGGGCGTGTTGGGCAGATCGGAACATGCGTGTTGGATACATGTTTTTCCAGCACTTGTGGGTATCACCGAAGCACTTGGACCGAAGGTTTTAGACTTTCGGTGGTACTGTATCGGTGATTTTGACTTTATTACATGCTAATTCGAAACGATAAGCAGTTTTTCTTGAGCTCTAGCCGTGATGGAACCGCGTCATTGAGTCGGTTCGGGTGACTCTTAAATCGGGGAACCGGGTTAACTGCTTCGGCACAGTCCTGCTTCGGTGATCCTGATTTACCACAAGACTTGAAAATTTTTGCTCTTTGAATTGTGGAATATTAAGCAAGTTGGCCCCCAAAAAGGGGCAACATTCCGCAGTTCAGCCATTTGAATATAACATCAAAGAATACCGGTATTCAAATTTCTGATAACACCTTCAGCAAAAGTTTATTAGATTCAATGGCAGATTAGGCAGAAGATAGGTTTTCTATTTTAAAACATACACAAAACTAAACAATACAGTTCAACTGATTTTCAACACAGCCAAAAGCTACAAAACAAATAAAATATAAAAGAAAGTAAATTATAATAAAATCATAATCAAATCATACGTCATAAAATCTATATTAGGACTTTGTGACGTAAGAAATTGTAGTTTGTCTTGAAATAAACTCAAAACTCAATTCTAGTTAGAGTCAAGTGTGAATTGAAATCGGATTAATATTCCGGTAGAATGTTAATGTTATAACTGTGAAGCAGTTAAATATGTTAAGAAGAATTTAATTAAAGATTATATAGAAATCTAAAACTTTAAAAAAGATCTAATCCCATACCATCTTTGACTACAGTTGTTATACATGCTACATTAAAGTGTGTGTTGGTTTTCTGAACTTCGAGTCCACATATTTTGGTGGCAGCGGAAAACTATGCCGAGAGGAAGACGTAATCGCCGAAATTCTGTATCAGACGAAGATGAAGAAGACGTTCAACCGCAACGCAATCCTCAACCCCCACACCGAGGAACAAAGACCATCTCCCAAATCGGACTCAGAAACTTTGACTTATTTTCGCCGGGGGATGATATCGATGGGTGGTTCAAGAGACTAGAAAGAATCGCGAAAGCTAATGATTGGACCGATCAGGACAAAGTACGGATTGTGCCTGTTTATTTGTCCGATATTGCAGGTGACAAGTACGAGGAACTCCTTGTTCGTCAGCCCGAAATCCAGAATGACTATAACTCTTTAAAACAGACCTAACGGATGCTTTCCTACCAAAATTTCTATGTTCAACTTTCAGAAAGGATTCAAGGAGAAGAGGAATCTGTGGAAAAATTTGGGTTGGATATTTCAAAATTGGTTCATCGTGCCCATACCCAATTGCCCCTCAACGCATCGGATGCCATAATCTTGGACAAATTTATCCATGGCCTTAAAAACAAGATCAAATGGAAAGTCCTCCAAGCATGCCCTAAAACTTACACGGACGCCCTCCAAATAGCAAAAAGGTTAGAAACCCACCAGTCACTAAAGTCACAAGAGGAGATCGCATCCGGTAAGAGTATTGCTGCAGTTGATGTCGTTAAAGTTCAGAAAGTGGAGGATACTGTTCAAGCTGTAAACTACAAAAGTGAAAAGAATTTTGATTTCAAATCAAGTTCATGAACATCTAAAATCGATTGAAAGAAATCAGTGGGAGAGTGAAAAACGACTTCAAAATCATATCAAAAACTTAGAAGATAAACTCGAACAATCAAAAAGAGATAAGGGCAAGGGAGTAGATTCAAGACACACTGATGCTTGGCGAACCGACAACAATACACCCATCTGTTTTAAATGTGAAAGATCAGGACATGTTGCAAAGTACTGTAGAAGCCAGGTCTCGAAGTCGGGAAACGGGAACCAGTCGGCAGCAAGAGGGGGCCGTCGACAGTGGAACTGGTAACCCCCTCCAGAAATAAAGGATTGGTAAATCCCATAGGGAAACTACCAATACCCATGTCTACAGATTCAAAAGAAGATGTAATCAAATTAAATCCTAAAGAAAAGAAGCTACAGTCGCTACACCATAACCCAGCCGTAGGTGGCAGGAACCCGAAGCCGAAATATAATGCAGTCGTTAAGCCGTGTGGTACCATTACTACAAAAGCTGTTGGGACCCCTCAAAAGCTTTGTGAACCGGACGTCAGAGATTCAACTCAAGTGCTGCGTACTGGCGGCATCCAAAGCTTGAGGCGAATCTCGAAGCCGAAACCTGTCGCTAGTTGTATAAGACGACGAAAATTAATACCACAAGTGATAGGATCCCTTATGGGCAAGGTTGTTCAGATGTGTGTAGACTCCGCGTCCAGTTTAACCCTCATTTCTGAGGATTCCCTAGCAGAACTCTTCCCGGATGCTAAGAACAACCTGCAGCCGGCTCCATTCTCCACTTCAGGTGTCTCAGGAGAAAAAGTGGTACTCCTCGGCACACTGGTAGCTATGATTTCAGTATGTGGAGCATCTGTGAAGCATCAAATTGTAGTTGCTTCGAACCTTCAACATCCATTTATCCTAGGAGCAGATTTCCTTTCCGCAGTTGGTGCAGAGATTGATTTTCACCGAAAGAAGCTGACATTTCCTTCCGGCTGCCAAGAATTTGCAGCTTAGCTCAAGAATCCATTTTATCTGTAGATATAGTTCTTCCTCAAGGTGTCACCATTGGCCCCAGAAGTGAAAAACTGGTGGAAGCCGTAGTTCCTGGTCCCATTGGCACGCTAGGATACGTTGAGTTTTCACCGCTAATGTTCATCCGAAACCGAAAACTACCAGAAGCACAATCAGGGATATTGTCACAGTGGTAACGGAAGGGAATAAGATCCTTTTTGCTCTAATCAATGTACAGCCATACAGCATCAGAGTAGGAAAGGGATCCGTGGTAGGACACTTCACCCCGTTAGAAGAAGAACAGGTGCAAGCAGTGAACACAAACCAGAAGGCAGCAGTAGAAAGCACAAAGCCAGAAAAGAAAGATTTCTTTACTCCAGAAAGGATAGAAAACATCCTATCGCAAGTTGGCATTTCCGAAGAAGTTAAGAAGGAGCCAGACAAGTTGTCCTCAATTAGAAATCTCATAGTGCAGTTCGCCGACCATTTTGCCTTAGACTACGACGAAATGGGAAAAACTAATGTTTTGTCTCATCGGATCGACACAGGGAACAATTTGCCGATCAAGCAATTGCCGTACCGAACACCGTTCTCAATAAGAAATAAAATACACACCCTAGTGGACCAGATGCTGTCGCAAGGGATCATCGAGCCTTCATTATCTCCGTGGTCTTCTCCTGTTGTACTGGTGAAGAAGAAGGATGGAAGCGACCGCTTCTGCATTGACTACAGGGCGGTTAATAAAATCACAAAGAAAGATACTTATCCGATGCCAAGAATAGACGACAGCTTAGATTACCTTGCCGGGGCTCGCTACTTTACTTCGTTAGATGCCTTTAGCGGCTACTGGCAGATCGATTTAGAAGAGAGAGATATAGAGAAAAGCGCCTTCGTCACACATGATGGCCTATACCAGTAGAAGTCTATGCCGTTCGGACTCTGTAACTCCGGGGCAACATTTCAAAGAACAATGGATATTGTCCTGAGAGAAGCTCTAAGAAAATACGCTCTGGTCTACATCGATGGCATTATGGTGTATTCAAAGACGTTTGAAAAACATCTAGCACATCTTAAGAAAGTCTTAGAAATGCTGCGTGCTGCTAACATACGATTGAAGCCGAAGAAGTGTGTGTTTGTCAGCAATGAGGTGGAGTTCCTAGATTTTACCGTGTCTTCAGATGGTCTCAGACCTTCACCAGTAAAGATTGAAGCAGTAAAGGACTTTGAACCACCAAAGGATGTGCAGACCCTTAGAACATTCATTGGGCTCACCACATACTACAGCCAGTTCATTAAGGACTTCGCCAAGATAGTGGCACCGCTAACGAAGCTTCTACGCAAGGACGAATCATTCCTTTGGGAAAAGGAGCAAGAAGAAGCATTCCTCCGTGTGAAGGAGTCGTTAACCTCTCCGCCGCTGTTAGCATTTCCAATCTTGGATGAAGCTTTTACAGTACATACGGACGCTAGTGGTACAGGACTCGGAGCAGTGTTAACACAAGTCCAGCACGACAAAGAAGTAGTCATCGCGTATGCAAGCAGAAAATTGAGTCCTGCCGAAGCAAGATATGCCATTACCAAACGCGAAGCATTAGCCATTGTGTGGGCCCTAAAGAAATTCCGAACATACCTTTTGGGCAGACCTTTCACAGTAGTAACTGATCATCGAGCGTTACAATGGCTAAGGTCGATGAAGGATCCGGAGGGTCAGCTAGCCAGGTGGATAATCTCTTTAGAAGAATTTGATTTCCAGATTCTGTATAGGCCAGGAAAATTCCATCAAAATGCGGACGCCCTGTCTAGGCGTTACCAACACAGTGTGAATACTATTTCTTGCGACGTGCCGTTATCCCTGAAGTCAGTGGCAGCTCAGCAGAAAAAGGATTTCTTCTACATGGCACTAATAGAATACTTGACCTCAAAAGCTCTCCCTGACGACAGAAATACGGAAGACAGGATTAGAAGGGTGGCCAAAGACTATGTGGTTAAGGATGGCATCCTTTACCACTTGGTCGTTCCGTCTCATCAGAAGAAGATTGTTCATCAACTGGTTATTCCATCGGCTCATACATTTGCCTTGTTTAGAATATGCCACGAAGAACCATTGACTGGTGGACATCTAGGATTTCATAAAGCCTACCTGAAGATCAGAGAAAGATATTTTTGGCCTGGTATGTACCGTGACATCGACGCCTGGTGCAAAGCTTGCGACATATGCCAGTCAAAAAGGAAGAAGCTAATACAACGGTCTCCACTGATGCCTATTACAGCTTGTAGTCCTTTCTAAATAGTGGGAATCGACATACTAGGGCCTCTAACAAAGACGAATAATGGGAATAATTACATAGTCGTGGCGCAAGACTACTGGACAAAGTGGCCAGAAGCACAAGCTATTGAGACAGCAGATGCAAAGACCATATCATTTATCTACGACAGCATCATCTGCCGCCACGGTGCCCCTAAGAAGCTGCCTTTCTGACCGAGGACGTAATTTTATGGCAAAAGTTGTCAAAGATTTGTGCGGCTTGTTCGCTACAAAGAAAATGGAAACTTCATCTTATCACCCACAGACTGATGGCCAAGTGGAAAGACTTAACCACAGTCCACACCATCAGCGATATGCTTTCATCTTACGTTCAAGAGAATCAAAAAGATTGTGACGATCACCTGCCCTCACATCTGTTTGCTTTCCGCACAAGCGTTCAGCAGACAACAAGAATGACATCATTCGAACTCTTATATGGCTGCATAGGCAGACCTCCGGTCGATACCAACATCTTACCCCCGCCAGTCTACGCAAGCTACGAAAGCTACAGCCAACAAAGAAGAAGATATTTTCAGGAAACCAAAAGATTTGTGGACAAGAATATCAACATTTCCCAAGAGAACCAAAGGACTAATTACAATCAGAACAGTGTAAATTTCAGGTTCAGGAAAGGGGATATTGTATTACTATACAGACCGGACATTTTATACAGGCCGAGACGTTCGAAAAAGTTGACCCGTCCTTGGGATGGCCCTTTCATTGTGAAAGCCTTCAAGTATCCAAAGAACTACGTGATACACCGCCCTCCTCAACCGTGGAAAACTCAAACGGTTGCCCAAGACAGACTGAGACCTTTCGACAGTGGTGCTCAGCTTTTCAAGGCGGGCGGGAAAATGTGAAGCAGTTAAATATGTTAAGAAGAATTTAATTAAAGATTATATAGAAATCTAAAACTTTAAAAAAGATCTAATCACGTACCATTTTTGACTACAGTTATTATACCTGCTACATTAAAGGGTGTGTTAGTTTTCTGAACTTCGAGTCCACATAACCACTACGCGTCTCAGCGTCGTCTTTACGGTGAGTTATCAATTGATGTGAGTTGTCAATCAGTGGAGTGCTACAAATAAAATGCTAGACTCATTAAATCCACTTGAGGGCCAAGCTTCCTATTCCAGAGCGTAACTTACGTTTAGTCGACCTACATTTAGTCGTCTGCTAATTTCTATCTGATACAATTCGGCCTATTGTTATTACTGAATTTGCAATTTCTACAGTTTCACTAATCAATAAACGGTTGCTGAGCATTTGAGCTTCAAATGACGCTAGGGTGTATTGTTGAATTTAAAAAGATTTATATCGTAAAATCCAATGAAACTTCTGGAACAAATTTGAATTTGATTTTCCTGAAAAGCTTCATAGTTGCTTTGATTGTTTTCTGTTGACTCTAAAAAATAAATATACTAGCCCATGGGTTGAAGATAGGGAGGGCAGCAGAGAATTCCAACAGCATACATGCATTGCAAGCTACTAATCCGATGAATATATTCCGCTCCAGCGGAATAAAATTTGTAAAGACTGGATTAAAAACATCAGTCTACCAGAAGACAAAATCTTTCCTATTGACAAAAAATTTCCTATTGCCTAGCAAAACATGAAGCACAAAACTACGCCTCAATTAATGGTTTTCGGACTAGCCACAGAGACAGCACGTCAAAAATTTAGTCTTCTTAGGCACAATTAAAAACATTTTGTTGGAGTTTCGGATTTTTAGGAAAACCGGATCACCGACTCATTGCGACACCGGGTCACAGGTTCAAAGATAAGCGACGGTCCATACGTGTGGAAAGGGGGGGGGTATTGGGTCATTCACCTTTCCAAGCTACCTTCCCAGGAGCTTAGAGCCAACTTCCATCTACAATTGGTCTCGTCATGGCCTTTGGGCTCCCGAAACATTGGTGCTTTTGTTGTGTTCATCCCACCTCCAAAATTCTGCCTCCTGTACATGTCTGTGGCGTAGGGCCCTTTCTCTACTTTCAGGAAAAGTCTGATTCTGTACGATGTATGTATTTTTGAACTCTCGATTTTACTGTTCGCAGCTGGCTTAAAGCTCTAAAAGGTTTTCGGCTGATTGATAATATC
The DNA here is from genome assembly GCA_030248195.1 of Trissonchulus latispiculum. Lineage (NCBI taxonomy): Eukaryota > Metazoa > Nematoda > Enoplea > Enoplida > Ironidae > Trissonchulus > Trissonchulus latispiculum. The sequence goes on from JASAND010013973.1 coordinate 24,825, forward strand.
GGGAAACGACTAAGCTAGATGAAAAGGAAGGAGAATTAAAATTGCTTAAAGTCAGAAACATCAAAAACGTGATCTTATTCGATTAAAAACTGTTGGTTTGACACAAAGCAATTATCTCACATGTGTGGTAAAATTCAAACGGTACGCAGTCCATGTTCGCAATTTCAGCAAAAATATCACAAAATCTGATAAACATTTTTCATAACATAAAGCAAGCAGGAATATAAAAATAAATAAATTTTCAAGTGGTATTTCATGACTCCATGGAGAGGAATTTTGTGCTCAAGTCAACAGCTCTTGTGTAAAGAAAGTATAAGTCATGCAGTTCTCACTCAGCCTCTGCAGAAGTTATAGAGGGGCAGAAACACCCCCCCCCCCTGTTGTGAAAATAATCATTTGTGTAAGACTTTGTCCTATAGTGGAAAACTTTTCCAAGCTGCCCCCGTTCAAATTTCAAGGCTTCTCAGTTTACAGGGAGTTAAAAGCATTTCTGTGCAACTCCTGTTCTTTCCTGCAGGCTCAAACTTCAAGGTAACTTGAGCCAATATCCTGTATGTTAAGTATAGAGCCGACGTATAACTTAGCCCTCCCCCTCAAGATCAACCTTAATGGTATTTTGATGCTAAAAAGGCGTTTTCACGTGCCGGTACAGCGTTTATGAAATCAAGCAGTGTCTATACTTAGAGGAGCTTACATTGCGTTCAACTAATTGCAGGTGGACCAAAAGAAAATTGCCAGAAGTGTCGGGTTCTGAGGTCAGAGTGCCACTGAAATTGAGCCTAGGACAGAAAAACCTGGCAATAGTCAGGACAGAAAGTAAAGAATTGGTTCAGCCGGGATTCGAAGCACAACCCTTCTGATCTGCTGACAGACGCGCTACCGCTACACCACAGATCCAACACCTGGATTTTAATAGAAAACTTAAATTTCCTTTGCCTTTGCTAACCTTAAGATTTATTGCAACCACGAACCTGGAATGATATCAATTTGAAGTTTTAATTGAACTAATTGAGCTAATTTTATTAAGACAGGTTGTTAGTTGAAGCAGAAGCAAGCATGTCGCTATTGCTTCGTTCGGCACACAGTGTGAACGAACACATTGGCTGGGAACAGTACACAGTAAAAGTGAAACAGAGATAAATACGAAATAGTTATGAATGATTGAATAAATTACTAAATGAAGAAACCGCCCAAATTGGATATCAAACTTTTCGAAAAGAAAACATCGGCATTGAATTCACGTAGTGCCAAACCAATACCGATACAACCCAAGAAACGATAAGTTTAAGAAAATTTCAGCTATTTCTGATAAAGTTAAAAACAATTTCAAAGCAAAAAGACAGCCAGGTTTATCTGACTGTATTATCAAAACTTCCAAAATTCCAAACACTCGGAATAATAGTGCAATACAACTACTTTACTATTGTAGTACAGTACAACACCAGATTCAACAGTCCAATTGTAATGTATATGCAGCTTTTACACTATTCACAAAAGCACTAATGCAACGTTCAAACTTGTGGGACAAGTGTTTACATAGAAGGTTCAGCTGCGGCCTAGTCAGACTTTGATATAATCCCTAAAACAAACGTTCGAGACATTCATATTGGAAGGGTGTTAGTTGGAAGTATTTATTAGTCATTAGTTAATTCAGCAAACTAGCCACAATCGACCAAGGGATGACTGATTTCGGAGGAGATGCAATCAGATATTGGTATTAGGAATATTGGATCTTTTCAGAAAATCTCTCCAGCCCAAATTCCGCAAAACTTGATCAAATGAGCTGAAATTTAGTGGGGTAATGTTTTTGTTCACGTGGAGTTTAAATATAGCAAAATTTTTAAATTTCGCGAAATTAGTTTTTCGATTCGTAAAGAGGGGGCCGAAGGGAATCGAAAAAGTTGGTGTTCTCAAATTTGCTGAAAGTTGTTTGTAAAGGTTTTCGGAGTCGCAGAACAGTTGGGTATAAGCCGCATAAACTAAACTTGTAAGTTTAAAATGCAAGCTTATAAGGTTAGTCGAAAAACGAAGTTCAGACACTCTTTCGGCACCCAGAAAACAGCTGTATGTAAACTTTCAGCAAAATTTACGACAAATAATTTGTCGGTTCCTCCTTCGAATCGAAAACGGTCTAATTTTTAACCGAAGGATTTAGCAATATTTGAGCTATATATAGGCGTGGTAAAAACCTATAATCTGAACAGTCTGAAAAGATCTGGCACTGTTTTATTGACCGAAAGGTTCAAGTCCGGGCCGGCCAGGTCATTTTCATGCGCGTTTTCTTTAACAGTTCGTCCAGCCTGTCTAGCGTTCTGCCGGAGAAAGCGCAGTTTGTCCAATGTGGTTGGCAATTGCGCATATTTTGGTTTGCTACGACAGAAACATTTCCCGCCAATTTAGGCTTTCCAGTGCCATTATGTAACGGTGCGCTAGGAATTGAGTTTTAATGGCTGGGACCTTTTCGCGTTTTCTAAATGTGTTTCATGGTAGTTTATTATACTACTCGTAGTTATATACAATAACATTCATGTGAAACACTAGGGATAACAGAAGTAATAAAATACAAACAATATTCCAAAAACAATTAACTAAGAAAAACAAGTAAAGAACTAAGAACAGTTACCTACATTTTAAGGCAGTGGGTACTGAGCAAGAATATTATGCCAGAACGCAGTATAGCCAAAAAAGATCACATATACTCTTTTGAACAGAAATACAAAATTTCTGGCTTACAACATTTTATAGCCTTAATGTTTTTCTGCTGGTTCTGATAAGATTTGATGTGCTGAGTACGGATTTCATCAGATTTCACGAAATTGATGGCGTTGATAACCGCCCAATCCAAGGAAAATCCAACATCCCCAATAACCTAGTTGTCAAAATCAGTGCTGTTCGAGACTTTGATTCCGAGGTGCGGTATGGTGCTATGTGAGCTACTTCGCCGTTTTAATTGGTAGCCTTTGACTTTGCTGTATGCAAGTTTATACTTTAGGTTTAATTTAGTAGACCATTATAGTTGTAAATCGTTTCCTGATTAGGTTAAGTATATAGTAGGAGTATATAGTAGTAAATATGTAGTATATAGTAGTTAGTGACTAGACTCGGTAGGTAGCCAACCTTCATTTATAACCTGCAATCGCTCCCTCATTCTAGTCTGCCTTTAATTACCGGACTGAAGGTGTTGGTTTCTGGTGTTTGCCGCAAATTTTAAAACTGTAATTTACTCAATTTTGGAGCTTAGCATGTATATGTTACAACTACTACTACTACTTGTTACTACTACTGAGTCCAGTTGTCTCAATGCAACTATGCCAAAAATAAGCGACCATTTCAGGCTTCAAAAGAACCGTCGTTCCGAGGGGTATTTTTGTGAAATTGTTTTATGAATCAAGATTTAAGACAAAATTGAAAAAATGGAAATTTTGTGCGATTTTCGTCAAAGTTTTCAGACGCTTACGTCTCCATAACAAAAACATAAAGACAAACCCTTGAATGATAGTGTAGCACAGCTTATCAGGCCAACAAGCAAACTATACTTTAATTACGATACAAGAACAAAGACACTGATCTGATCTTAAGTTTAACTTTTTATTGTTACTTTTAGCTTCTATAGGACTATACACGCCTCCCCCTTTCTAAAATAGGCTCTTCTATAGAAATTGTCAATTCGGGCATTATACCGCATAGGGGCTATCGATTTAGTTGAGGATATCTCGGTCGCAATGGTTCTTGCTAATTACTTTGTATATACTTGAACGCTGCAGGTTGTAAAACAGATTTTGAACTTTTAGTGTAGTTGTCTTTCACACCATCTTGCTTGTCAATGTTACGCTTTAGCTCGTCGTTTGTTGATCCTTGAACAGGGGCGCAGTCTATTCAAATGAACAAGTTTCGTCTTCCTTTTTCTTGGCAGTTGAATTTGATAACTACAACCATGCTGTTAGTTGAGGGGAAAGAAAATGAAAGAAAATGGAAAATTTTCTTTAAATAAAAAAAAGAAAATGCTCCTTGAATTACATAACTTGATTAATGACTTTTAGCTGTGCTAGGCATAAGCTATTGGCTATGCTTTGTGTACACTCTTTGACCTTTAGACCTTCTTGCTGACGTCATTAAAGGTGACAGCTGACATCTTTCAACTTGTGCCACAGAAAGTTTCTTCTTTCTCAAGAAAAAGAAAAAGAGAGTGAAAGAAAATTTCATGAAAATTTTGTCCCCCTCAAATAACAGCATGGCTGCAACGTCTGAAATTCTTTCGTTAACGGGTCCCTGCCAGTAAACATGAAACTTTCGCTTTGTCGGACAAGGGACATATAGCCAGACCTCATCACCTGTGTCTGCTGCAGAACGAAGCTCTCATCCGAACTTCAACTTGTTCGGAGAGAACCTGGTTTGTCCTGCCTATACCGCACATATGCGTATATGCGTTGGTTCGCCGGTGTCAGTGTTTATCGTGAGTTCTCAGTGCAAGAGCTGTAATGACGAGACTATAATTGGCAGAGTTTTAGTATTCAATTCTAAATATCTGGCTTAGGTCAGTTTCGCTAAAACTGTTTAGCACAGGTTTGGCTGAATCTACAGAGATTAAAATGCAGTTTATCACTTCATTAAAAAGCAATAGCTGCTGCATTAATATTTGGTGCCGGAGTTGACGTAAATTTTAGGTTTTTGCTCTGATCAAACAAAATCACCGTAATTTCCGTTTCCATAATTTTCGTTCACTCAGAGAATAAAATAAAACCATAGTACTACACATTGTCCAAGCCCTTTAATCTGTGCACTAATCCAGGTAAGACATTTGGTGTAGTAACTTGACTAAAGCATGACTGATAACTAAACTGAAAATCACACGAGTACAGGATTCAAACTATAAACGTTTGTATATTTTCAATATTTTTATTTACAATTTTCATATTCAGACCAGCTTCAGAGCTGTAAAGGGATTTCGAGTAATGCGGTAAAAAGAGTAACTTTAGAGTGAGATTGGATCGAGTAGTAGTAGTCAGGTGGCCTGTTTTTTGGTGCTTGTGTGTAACAGTAAACGGATCTTGCTCAACTGCTTTGCAACCTGCTTGTTGGAGAACTTATATATATATCATACGGTTACGTCTTGGCCGCCTGCAATAAGTTGCAGCAGGCTCCCCATCACAAGTGCATATATCATTTATCTGTTCTTGTCGTTCTCTAAAAAATTTATTTACTAAAAATTATATGTAAAATACTGGCATATCGACAGTGATCCTACATGTTTTCTCTGCTTACTGCAACATCCATGCAAGACTTGATAAGTTGATGAATATTTCGGCATTCTTTTCGAGCTGCTTAGAAGGAAGACGCAGTTACAAGTCTGCTCCAAATGTTACACTCCTGTACAATTTCGAAAAGTGAAGCTTTTCAATTCTACTAGCTTTTTCAGTATTTTGTTTCAGGTGTAGCCTAATTTACAAAATTCACGATGTCCACTTTCGGCAAACTGAGCCTAGCCCTAATGGTGGTAGCTGTTCTTTTCCAAGTACAATGTTACAATGTTGTTATCATTGCAATAAGGAACGTCATCCATTTACTTAAAGGAGATTTAAACTAAGCACTGTATCCGTAGCGTATATTTAATCGTAGAATTAAAGCGTAGCTACGATAGTACCTACGGTATGTTTTTGCTTGACTTTTCTGTATCCTAGTTTTTGTTTTGCCTGGAGCAGAACTTCTTAAACGGAGCATAGATACGGGAATGCACTACGGGAACGCATTACTGCTCAGCCATAGCCTATCTCCAACATATCTCTCGTATACTATCGTGCTTCTTTTTTTAACCGAAGGGAGCCAAGTAGTTAACAAGTTACTTCCTTAGTAATTTGATTGAGTGATGTATTGTTTAGGGGGGGCAACCTTGGACATTGTACATATGCCATTCTGCCTTTTTGCCACCAATCCCCCCTTTCAAATAATTATATATTGGTGATAAATATTGCTTAAGCAGTTATTGCTGGCCTTCATTGCCCTCTCCTCGAATATTGAAAAAGCAATATACTTGGAGACTCTTTCGTGTTTATGCAAATTAGGTTTCAGAAACTGAAAATAAATCACTTTTAGCTGCTGAGGTGACTGGTTGCAATGCTGAATTTTAATCGTTAACATCTTTAAGCGTCGCATGATGAAACAACCAACCTTTTTAGCTTACAGTTTTGAATAGACTGGCAAAGCTTCATGTGAGGACATTTTTAATTTGCTATTTCGCATTAGTGATAGATGAAATCTGAAAAACTATCTGAAGCAAGTTTTTGACCTTATGTGGAGGAACCGAATTCCAAATGTCCGAAATCCGAAATCTGACAGTCTCAAACAAAATTATTTCGAATTTGCATTCTATCAAAGGTTCGTGCGACTTCTCTCGTGTGAGAATGATAGATGCTGCAATTCTCAATCGTTTGAATTAGATAGTTTCCCAGATCTCTGGTTCATTAAATACAATCGAGTATTCAAGATAAAACGGCATGGTCAATCTGGCAAACTGTCTATCTAATATAACAGACGAATACTGTGATTTAATAGATCTTGAATCTGTGACAGTTGCGTTGCTGTCTGTTCCGATCGGCTGACTTTCTGAAAGCGTAACCAATTGCCCAATCAATCGTTCGCCGGCCTGACGGGCCAGAAACGGCTGGTTTACGAATTGAAGACTAAGGCCGGCTGGCTGAGTAACCGAAGACTAGCAGTGGCCGGTTGGCTGACAAAGCAGGAAACAAGCATACAGAAATGTGTTAGGATGATGAAGTTTCGAAAATTCTGGACCGCCAAAATTAAAGTTCGACATGATGGCCTCCCGAACCGGAACGGAACCGAACAGAGCAAAATCTAGCATCACAGCCACTTTTGAGATGTAAGCATACATTCTATGTTTTCATTCTCAATTGCAGAACCACACCCCTTTTAGGGGTTTTCTTGTTTGCCTTTGCAGAATGAAAGGAAATTCAAAGCTTGCAGCTAGGCCAGCTCATTTAAAAACTAACTTAAAATCTAACCTTTTCTCTGATAAAAACTAGTCAGCTCAGAAATTTAAAGACACGAAGCTACGCTTAGAAATAGAGCTACCGATACCGTAGATACGCCGTAGGACAACAAGTAGGTACGTACGTTTAATAAATGGATGAGGTTCCTAAAATTACACAAATTGCAAGCATGAGCTTAAGGTGGTGGTATCCTTTTGCGCAGTGTTCTCTGAAACACTGGCGGTTTCGCACTTTTTGGAGTTGGAACTTGATCTATGCATAATGTGTAAATTCACCACATTTTACGAAACTACCAAAATCTTACGTTTTTGAAAATGAACCTAAATATAGACTGTCGATCTTTGAACATCGACTTTTGAAAACGGTTGAAGCGGCCAAACAGTCTTTTAGTGCCATGATATGAAGGACATGTAGGCCGATGTACATTTGTTTTTTGAATTTGGCTCAACAGACCTTAATATTCCAGAAAATCCGCCAAACGTGTGGTCACACGAATTTTCGCAACTTGTCTGCAAAAAAAATTGAAATCCAACAAACTTTGGGCATCCTCATTTAGGTCGCCCCCTCCTTAAAGGGCTAAAGAAGCATATAATATACTTTCATGTTGCAGACTGTGGTAGAATCCAGATGCATTCCAGTCGTGGCCTCAGCAGCTTCACCTGGAAATCTTGTACCTACAAGAATCAATGGCAGGCTCTATTATGTTCTGAAACCCAGTGCTCCTGACAATGGTAATCTTAACAATGCAGATGCAGGAACAGGTGCACCTGCTCAACAGGTACGTTTCCATGTTTGCTTCGTACACGTAATTAAGTTTGTAGTTCATAGTATTTGTTAACACATAAACAGTCGCAGACGGCGTTTTTTTAGAAAACGGATTTCCATAACGAACATTATGGTTAATATACATTCGCTGATTATTATAAGGATGTACATCATTCAGGTCAGTACTGAACAGTCAGTACTGAGAGCATTCCTAAAATAATAAAGTAGCTTTCCTAGATTTATCCTCTTTAAATTTATTCAATGAAACGTTGAATGAGATGCTGAATGAATGAATATCTTTAAATGAAACGCAATGGTAAAACGTTTCTGACCTAATTACCTCCCGTGTAACAATATAAGCAAGCTTTAAATAAAGAATTGGACGGTATGCGTTTCCTAATAGAACAATCCTGCTAGATGCACTCAACATTGAGGTTAACGATTTGAGAGGTATGGTAAAGTAATCATGACGTGTTTATGTGCTCATATTTGAATCTGTTCAGATTACATAGCATCAAACTATTAGTTGCTCACTTTAAGTCAACATTACATAAGCACAGTAACTTTGATATATGTATATAGAGGTTTTTCTACGAAAACTGAAGCTCATTTAAGGTGGTGATTCCTTTTGGAGACATCAACTTTGTACTGTTACTCAACCATTACTTGGAGTTAAAAAGCCATTTTTATATCAAAATGCAGCTTAACATTTGGTCTTTCTAACGAACATAACGAAACTAAGTTTAGTTCTTGGAGATTATTTTACTGCATTTTCGAAGTAATTTAATTTTCCAGATTTTTTGCAGACTACTTTTTCGTAAGGCATCGCCCACATCATTCGATTCCACTACCAAATAGCTGGGGACCCTTTTTTAATTATTATGAAACCGTTTTTCGTTATAAAGAAATTAGCTAAAATGTATGCACAACTTGAATTTTGCCTACTTTTCCCAACTTTGGCAAGCGACCCCTTTTGCCAGAAAGCAGCAATCGGGAAACTAAAAAAGGGACCCTGGGTATTTTTGTGTAAAACACGTCCAGTAAGTGGCAACCCTCTATCTTGCATAGTAAGTGCTCCACAATCGCTGGAAAAAATTTGGTCATGTTTTTGCAAAAATTACATTTTCTATGATAGCAGCGTACGGGGTAGCAGTTAGAAGATTACAATGTCACGGATAATTGGTCTCGACGAGACCTTCAAATTGACACCCGTAGTTTAATTTTACGGCTTACGTAGCTCAAGAAATGGCGGATTATTTGATTTCTGCAAAAATGACAAGTTTTTAACACCAAAATAAGAAAATCGACTGTATCTCACGATAGCGAAAAGCTAGAAAGGTGCTTCAAAACGCAAAAATGTAGAGATCAACAAGATCTTTCGATTGAGTATAATCATAGCTGTGCAGCAACTGCCTAACTGTCAAAAATCGGCGAAAACTACCCTAAACGGAGACGTCACCTTTTCGAAGCGGGATTGCGCGGATGGTGTTAGAATGCTAAAAGAACTTATTTAGGAAAGTTTCATGAAATTTCATCTTGATTTGTACCGACAATCAACAATATGTGCCCAAAAGGAATCACCACCTTAATTGACCATAGCTGTTACGATCGCCCCAACATTTTGACAATACTGTTCTTAACATCTTGCAAGACTAGAACTTAGTATCATAATCTCTTGATATAATTTGTAATTGCAGAAGCAATGGAGAATAGTCCGTTTGCTGAGCAAAAGCACTGGACGGTCTCGGCTTGTATGGATGAATATTTGAATATATCAGATCTTGATATCTGAATTGCTCTTTGTATTTGATTAATACCTCTTCCTGTATTGTGCTGTGCGATGCATAATTGCAATTAAACCACATTAAACTTGGTTGGGAATGGGCACAGTTTCGTGTACAACTGGCTCAGTGTTGGAGGGCAAATTTCAGTACAAGACTTTTAGCTGAAGATTGCGAATTTGTTCACATACTTTGAACTATCTCAAATCACTAAGATCAGCATTCAAACATCATCCCAATTTACAGCTTTCAGAGAGTGCAATGCTCAAAGAAACATGCGAAAAGTTAATATTTCAGTTTAAAAAATTAAGTCAACTACGTGAGATTACCAGAAAAAACAAAATAATTAGGCTCTTACTGCTAAATTTAGTAGATGCGGCACATGAACAATGTGACTAGAATTGATAAGACGTCTTGGTTCGGTGGCATTGCCAAAAACTTCTTGGCTACTTAGGATACATAAAACTTCTTAGCAAGATGCAAAATGTCCACGGCCCCCGCATCTTCGACAGACCGCTCTTACCGCTGGTCAGTTCCCCTGTTTTCCATGACCTCCACCACAACTAAATCATTTCCGGTCACATTTCCCGTCATTTCCCGTTAGCTACCGTCAACATTAAACTTTCCACTAATTCGATTGACAATCGTACCATGTTGGGTGGACAGGGAAGTGTCCATTGATTTTGCACCGGCGATGGATGCCTCAATCTGACAAACGAGAGACAGGACTTTATCCAAAGTAAAGCCCGATTCCGTAAGTAACCGTTGCCTAACCCGATTGAAAAAACCTTCTCGACGATTTGATCCCTGAGCTTTTCGTCGGTCAGAGCTCCAGACTCGCATTTGGCAACCAATGCTCTCAGGTCAGAATAGCAATCGTTAAAGAGCGCCATAGGATACTGTTGTCGTTTTCGGAATTCAAAATGACAGGCCACCACGTTTTGTTTCGGATCAAAGTGTTCCTCTAAGATTCGTAATGTGTCCTCCTAGGATTCCACTTCTTCCGCACCTGACAAAAAATTTGTGGAAAATTTTTTAAAAAAACAACCTGTGGAAAATTTTTTGGCCTTCTGCGTCAAAGCAGCTCAACATGGCAGCCACTTTACGCTATGCTACAAATTGCTGTCGCATTCCACCAATCGCGGTTAGATAGTTGTTAAACATTCGTCGCCAATGACGCCACAGTATAGGAAGAGATCCCGGGCAGCTGCGTCGTGCAGGTGGGGCCAACGCTGGTTCCATAACTGGTTCCACTCGTCGTTAATGTAGTGTCTTATGTTCCAACCAAAAAAACAAAAACTGAGCCTTCACTTCAGAAACACCTGACAAAGCTGCCGATACGTTACTAGTTCTACACCAAAACATTTGTTACGTTTCTCAAGCATTGGATACAAACACAGGTTACCACAATAATTGTAATTAGTCCCAAGTTACGACGCAGCCCCTACTGACTAAACAACAGAAAAAAGCGTCCAAAACACCAACTCAATCTCTTCATCAATCTTACACATACCATGTAGTCAGAATGCTAACTAAAGGAAAAACTCAAACCGAAATAAAGTTGTTAAATGCTACCAAACATACACCCGTTTTCTGATTTCAAAACATCTCCAACGCATTGCTTTCCAGCACTGAAAGATCAGCTTTAAGGTGGTGATTCCCTTTGGGCACATATTGTTGATTGACGGTTCTAATTAAGATGAAATCTGATGAAACTTTCCAAAATAAGTTCCTTTAGCATTCTAACACCCTCCGCGGAATCCCGCTTCAAATATTCGACGTCTCCGTTCAGGGGTGGTTTTTGTCAATTTTTGACAGTTAGGCAGTTGCTGCATACCTATCATTATATTCATTCGAAAGATCTTGTTGAGTTCTACATTTTTGCTTTTTGAAGTACCTTTCTAGCTTTTCGCTACCGTGAGATATAGTCTATGGAATATATCTATGGAAGCCGTAAAATTAAACTACGGGTGTCAATTTGAAGGTCTTGTCGACACCGATTATCCGTGACATTATAATCTTCAAACTGCTACCCCGTACGCTGCTATCATAGAAAATGTAGTTTTTGCAAAAACATGACCAAATTGTTTCCAGCGATTGTGGAGCATTTACTATGTAAGCTAGATGGTTGCCACTTACTGGACGTGTTTTACACTAAAATACCCAGGCACTCTTTTTTAGTTGTCCCGATTGCTGCTTTCTGGCAAAAGGGGTCGCTTGCCAAAGTTGGGAAAAGCAGGCAAAATTCAAGTTGTGCATAGATTTTAGCTAATTTCTTTATAACGAAAAACGGTTTCATAATTATCAAAAAAGGTCCCCAGCTATTTGATAGTGGAATCGAATGATGTGGGCGATGCCTTACGAAAAAGTTTACTTTAGTCTGGAAAAATCCGTAAAATTAAATTATTTCGAAAATGCAGTAAAATAATTTTCGAGAACTAAAGTTAGTTTCGTTGTATTTATTAGACAGAGGAAATGTTAAGCTGCGTTTTGATATAAAAATGGCTTCTTAACTCCAAGTAATGTTTGAGTAATAATGGTTCAAAGTTGATGTCTCCAAAAGGAATCACCACTTAAAGCACAGCAAGTCAATTTGAGCACCAGACGAGACAATTCAAAAACACAAGCTATTATGCAGACAAATCATAAATGACTGAATTCACTCACCTTCCTTCATAGGAAGAGGTCACTCCCCCAGTGATCAACACAAAAAATGTGAGCACCAGACGAGACAATTCAAAAACACAAGCTATTATGTAGACAAATCATAAATGACTGAACTCACACACCTTCTTTCATTTCATAGGAAGAGGTCACTCGCCCAGCGATCAACACAAAAAAACAACTATTAATCAGATCGAAATTTTGAAATGTCCTATGCACTTCGGAAACAAACAGGCTCTAAGCCACATAACACAGAATTACATCAATACTAGTGCTCCAGCACATTTGGAAACTCCAAAAAATAGTTACAATATTTAAATAAAATGCTCTCAGCTTATTGTGACAAAAATAACGAAGCAACAAAGCATAAAAGCAACGAAGTTTATATGACAACTTCACACACAAAGAAGCTGAGCAAATCGTTCCATTTTACTAGGCATAGACAAAAATTAAGATTAAATTAAAATTAAATTGCAAATTAAAATTAAAATGGCAAAAAAATAGACAATGCTGTTAATGTTGTCCTTCAGTCATTTGAGCCGATATCGGATATGACTAGACTTCAGTTAGATTCATACTTTCCGGGCCTACTGTTGCCTGAATGCGTAAGAATAACAGCTCCGAGTGCAATACCTTTTTGATTCCTAACATGTAGGATTTCAGAAAAAGTATCCAGCCCACGGCTTTTTAATATTTTGCTGTATTTTCTCATTCGTTTTTCAGAACAACGCTTCAAGGTGGGCCACTCTTCAGTCACCCAATCCTACTGATGCTCGTCTCCTATATTCAGCTATTACGCAAATAAAGACGACTCAATTCAAGGTCATTCTTTTCAGATTTGTAGCCACAAAATAGAATAATTAATAAAGTAAGCAATTTCTTTTCCGAAAACACCTACGTTTTCCCTGAAAACACCTTTTCGCAAAACTATACACCGAAAAACGGATCCGCTTTTGGATGTACCTTAGGCCAGATAAAGTTTTCTGTTTTGAATGCTATTGAATTTTCGCTGGCTTCAAGGTGGATACGATATCAGTTTCTGATCGTTTTGAATTCGTTGCCATTACGTATGAAAGTGTCAAAAATTGTCTATTGCACACAGGTTCAAACTTTTTGAAAATTTGATAAAACTTTGATAAGAAATTTTAGTGAATTCCTCATTAATAAGTATGCTCTAATATGCTTGTCTGTTCAAAATTTTGAAAGAAACTTGCGAAGTACTGATTGCATAAGCTGAATAACTTTACATATATTCATACATTAACATAGGGTCGGATCCTGGGGGGGGCTTGTCCCAAGAAAATCCTGAGGGGGTTTGTACTTTGAACCAAAATATTTGAGGGAGCTTTTACCATAAGCATAAATTAACGCTAATAGCAACATAAACTCAATATTTTTTAAAGAATTTGAAGAAAATTGTAAATTTTTAGAAAACAATTTCAAAATTGTGATCGATTTTTTTGAAAAAATAGTGAATTTTTTGGAATTTTGGTGCAAATACCTATTTTTTCCGGCCTTTTCTGCTTACCGCTTGCCTAAATTTTCTTACCTCTTGCTTCTGGCGGCGATAGGGCTTGTACCTTGTCCGGTGTGGGATATTATCTATTATGCGACTCTGAATTGTCTGCGCAACAGAGCAGCACTAAAAATATAGTTGGCGTTAGCTTTATGCTTGTATTGAAAAGTACACTTTACTTAATGAAATTAGCCAACTTTGAATAGTTTCGATAATACTTTATTCAAGAATGAAGTGAAGTGAATTCATAATTTATTCGAAGTGTCAGTACGGACTCGTTTGTGAGCTGCGTAGTTCGCAGGCAGTGGAGATCATTTGGCTCCACTTTTATTTCTAGCTAGGCCTAACTCTCGTTTTGTCTCTAAAACTACTACTCGAGGCCTCAAAACTAATGTAATCCAGTTTTACCATTGTCTAACCAGTTGTGGCACCTGTATTGATCGCCGCGCGGAGGGCCGGCGGCGGAAAAGAGGGGGTATTTTGTGGGATATTATCCATTATGGGACTCTGAATTGTCTGCGCAACAGCGCAGCACAACATGAACTGAGCTGCATGCTGCATGGCTTTATAATCACGTCTGTGTACTACATAACGTTAAGCTACTAATAGTCTCTACAGTCAAATAAAAGCCAGCATACTTTTTCTGTCAGTTTTTGTATGCAATGTTAGGAAAATAACAAGAGACAACCCGTCTTGTAACGGGGAAATTTTAACACAAAGCGGGGTTTTCTTCCAAGATTTCCCGAGGGATTTTGAAAAGGATCCCGTTGACTATTTGGACGACGTTGTAACTAGTGGGTGTTTCTAGAATGTGTTATTTGTGTATTTTTCAGTGTGAAAATTTTTGAAAAGGTTAGAAATTATGTTTGTGAAATTTACGTGCGAAAGATCTGACCCTATACTGGTTTTTATCATGTGTTTTTATTCAGCCGCTAGGCAGCGCTGTCGCTCTAACAAAACTAGATAGGGACCTTTATCCAATTAAAACTTTCCAGGCCTGTGTCAAAAATCAATACTCGTTCCTGATTGGCTACTTAGGGGGTGGTCTGATGCAAGAATCAAAAGTAGTCAGTCTTAAGTTTTTCTTTACTAGCGAGCGGTTGTGCCTAAAGTCAACTTTTATATACCTCGTTTACTATAAATTTCCCCTTGTTGTATGTGTTTTTCTATCCTTTGTCCCCTAGTTGCTAGTTTACCTGGAGCTTCCTGATTGTTTGATTCATTGTCTACTTGAATTCCCCTAGTACTAATTTCTAAACGTCCCCAGATCTGGTCGTTCCGGCCAGATCAGTACCTTATTCTTCCTATTTGCTGTGTACATTTTTATGGTCATTTTCTTGATGGCAAATCTGTATGTTTGGTAATTAATAAGTTATAAAGTACCTGTCCTAGAATTTATGTGTGATAATTGTTTTTGTTAGATTTCCCTTGATCTGTGAAACTATTTTGATATCTCTGTGAAAATTTATTTTAGTTAGGTTGAAAAATTAAAGTTGGTCGCCAATTTGTTAGTAGATTAGGTTTAGCATTTACTGTTCGGTAGGTAGGTAGTATTTGAAATAAAATCTGGCAGTCTGAGGTTAGTTTGTGTGTAACGTTGTGGTATTGTCTGATATAATTCTGAGTTAGGGTCACGTTGTTCCAGTAGTTTTGGCCAGGTTATTATTCACAGGTCGACTGGAACAACATCTCCTCAGGTTCTGCCGTTTCCTTGTGCGCAGTACCCTCCCCGTAGTGCTTAGTAGTCGGTTGCCAATCAACTAGCATTACAACGTGCCTTAACGGAAGATCCAAAGTCGAAACATATTCTATATTCTGTTTGTTAACTCATAATTAAAGTTGGACTTATTAAATTAGTAAAGTTGCAATCATTAATAGCTCAGCAAAGATTTGCAAATGAATTGAAACCTACACAAATGTAAAAGCATAATTCCTCAAACTTTATTAAAAAATGTTGTGCAGGTAAGTGTATTCTGTAATAAGTAAGTTGAACTTCATTGCAAAATAACTGGCTGCGTAGTAGGTTCACAATTACTGAATGTTCGTTCAGTGAAAACTTTTGCACACAATATTGCTTGTTCAAAACAGGCCTTTTGTACTGCACTATATCGAGGAGACGTTACGTCTGTCCCCTGTGGGGTAAATATGCACGTTGGTTGGGTTTATTTTAAGTGAAATTAATGTGAAAAGTTAGTTTATGATCGAATTGTGGTATGTGTAAAATAGTTTTAAAATGTAGCTGAAATTGTCGTTTTCCTATGTTCAATCAACCTTGGATTTTGTCAGCCCTCCCAGCAACAAGTGGCGTTGTTATTTTGTAAAAGTTTTCTTTCCATTCTCAAAGGTAAGACAGCAAACCAGTACTGGTCTCCAAAGTCACAGGGTTTTAACCTTGGAGCTACAACGGTTTTAAGGCAAGTAAAATTGTCACCTCTTTAAATAAAAATTAATTAATTTGGACACAGAGAAAGGAGAGACCTAAGGCAAAAATACGACCGACCACAATGAAAAATACACCAGACTGAAATGATTGCAACAAGCCAGACAGGCATCTCTCAAACTGGGCCAATAAAATTAAACTGATAACATCTGAAACAAGTAGGCCCTAAAAGGGGCAATATTCCTTTGTAGACCTTTTCTTTGTTCAATTGCGAAATTTGTTTTGTTGGAAGCTCCTTAAAGCTTAAGGCTCCTTAAAGCTCCAGGTTTAGTTTACTATTTCACTTGACTTCTCACATCAGGAAAAGCTGGCCTATGTTTGCCATGTCGACCTGAACTGTGATGGCCAGGACAAGCTAGTACCTTAACTAAAGTCTGACCAAAAAATCTTGGAACCGAACAGTGAGCACCTGTCCTGAGTTATCCTTTGAAGGTAGCCTATATAAAGTATATATTTTTAGACTCCTCAGGAGGAGGAGATTCCGATAAATCCATTATATCCGGTCTATATCCGGTTACCGGATACTAAATCGATAAAAACGCTTTAGATTCGAAAGAAAAATGCTAACTAATTCATACCCTAGCATATTGGCCCTTGGCCCAAAACATTTCCGAAAATCGGGTCACATCCGATCCATGTCCGGTAACCGGATGTTCAGGTCACAAAAACTGCACAGCAAGATTTGTAGGTCGTACAGTTTCGCTGATTGCATTTTTGGATTCCTCGGGTCGAAATTAGTCTGTATGCAAAATTTTGTCCGGTTTGGACCAAAATTACGTGATCTATGGTCGTATCCGGTTCGAAAAAAACCGGAAAAAACGGTAAAATGAAAGTAGCCTCCCAAACATTCATTGTGCCAAAAAGCAACATTTTTTATCCGCGATTCCGAGCACCAGTCCGGAAAAACCGTTTTTTCCGGTTTTTTTCGAACCGGATACGACCATAGGTCACGCAATTTTGGTTCAAACCGGACAAAATTTTGTATACAGACTAATTTCGACCCGAGGAATCCAAAAATGCAATCAGGAAAACTGCACGACCTACCTATCTTGCTGTGCAGTTTTTGTGATCTAGACATCCGGTTACGGGACATGGACCGGATGTGACCCGATTTTCGGAAATGTTTTGGGCCAAGGACCAATATGCTAGAGTATGAATTAATTAGCGATTTCCTTTCGAATCTAAAGCGTTTTTATCGATTTAGTATCCGGTAACCGGATATAGACCGAATATGATGGGTTTATCGTAATCTCCTCCTCCTGAGGATTCTAAAAATATATACTTTATATGGGCTACCTTCAAAGGATAACTCAGGACAGGTGCTCACTGTTCGGTTCCAAGATTTTTTGGTCAGACTTTAATTCCCTAATGCACAGATGTGTAACTCCCAAGCTACACTGGTGCTCAAAAAACTGCAACCGTTGAGATTGCTGACAGCCGAAGACTGCGCGACGGCTCTCAGTTCTGCTGCTTAAATAGGTTCTAGAACCTATTTTGCATAATCCGAATGCAAAAAATCTGACCTAAGCTAGCCCTATGTTGAAGATAGGGCTTCTCAATGGAGAAATGACTCACACTACACTAATCACACAAGTTTCCATTTTATATACTCCTGCTCCAGCAGGAATAAAGATGTGCATTAACCTATTGATTTAGAGAGACGCGAGCCTGTTTTGCTGCTTTGTCTCAGAGAATGGAAAGAAAACATTTAGAAAATTACAACGCCATCTAGTGGCTGGGAGGGCTGACAAAAGCCAACGTAATTTCAACGTAAGAAAACGACAATTTCAATTACATTTTTAGACAATTTTGCACATACCATAATTCAATCATAAACTGAAATTTTCATATTAACTTCACTTAAAAATAAATCCAACCTACACAACTAACCC
The DNA here is from genome assembly GCA_030248195.1 of Trissonchulus latispiculum. NCBI lineage: Eukaryota > Metazoa > Nematoda > Enoplea > Enoplida > Ironidae > Trissonchulus > Trissonchulus latispiculum. The sequence goes on from JASAND010013973.1 coordinate 42,890, forward strand.
CGCAGAGGACAAACGCAACGTCACCTCATTGCAGCACAGTAGTCAACGTATTTTCGGGTTAAGTGGCACTAGGGCGCTTTTGACCGTAGGCCATTTCAATTTTGTTGCGTTAGTATTGAGTATAAGCGTCACCCTTTGCGTTAGGCCTAAATCGTGTTGCGTTAGGGCTCACTTATCAGGCGTTTTGTCAGGCCACCTTAGAGAGTCTAAATGCACATGTTCTAAACATTGTATTGTTGGTACAAAATTGATTAAAGGGTGGACAACTTATACAAATTTCAATATGAAGAACGGATACATGTGAATATGTATGAATCTACATGAAAATTATCCGTTGTAGTTTGTAGTAGGCGAGTTATTATTTAATAATGCTAGGAGTCAAGTACAGCTAAGCCCTTATTTAAGTTAAAAGAAAGAATCTTTTGAAATTTATTTCTTTCTTTCACAATAATATTTCTTTCACTCTTCTTCCAAGATACACTCATTAAAGCAAAGGTCAAAGTTTGATTGACAGCTAACACATTTAAGCAGGAGCTTTATGTGCAACAAGCGCACACAGGGAAGGTAGGCAGGATTAAATTACACTTGACCTTTACGTTAAGTTTCTTTCTTTCTTTCTTTCTTTTGAAAGAATCTTTCTTTCTTCCACAAGAATCTTTCTTTAAAAATTTATTTTCTTTAAACTTAAATAAGAGCGTAGCTGTAGTTTAACTAAGCAGCAAATTAAACACAATATTTTTAAAATTAATTATAATTATTATTAGGTATGAATTTTTAATTATATCTATAGTGTAGTAGCAAACAATTTATTATTGATTATTTTCTTAAAATTTCTAGTGTATGCATCTTATGTTTTAGCATTAAATTTGATATTCAAATTCAGGCGCTTTACTGTACTTATGCCTATTTAACTTCTGCCTACTGTTTGAAGTTACCGCTTTGCGATAACAAAACTGCAAACTGTCCTTCTGCCTACAAATCAAAACTACAAATTTAACTTGTGCCTACAATTTGACCTTTACTAATCAGAACTGTCCTTCTGCCTACAAATGCCTACCGTAATACTAAGACCACTCCCAACAAGACTAAAACAACAACTAACCCGCACTTTTTCAAAACCTAACGCCATATTGTAAAGCTACCCAATCAGCTAAAGTAAATTTTGTTTCATCGTTTATGTAGATTTTCACGAAAATATGCGAAATAGAAGGAATATTTCACACTGCCTTCTAGCTAAAGTTGCCACTTGCCAAATTTGGGAAAATAGGCAAAATCAAAGTCACGCATACGTTTTAGCTAATTTATCCATAACGAAGAGCGATTTCATAATAATTAAGAAAGGGTACCCAGCTATTAACCGATGTTTCTCGAAAAAATTTACTTCAGTCTGCAAAAAACTGGAAACTTATACTCTTAGAAAATACAGTAAAAAATTTTTGAAAAACCAAAATTAGTTTAGTTGTATTCATTAAGAAGAGAAAATGTTCAGCAACATTTTGAGATAAAGATTACTTCTTAACTCCAAGTAATGCATGAGTATATAATAATTGTTCAAAGTTCAAGTCTGGGATCTCGGGGTCCACTTATACACGTAAATTTGACATAAGGTAGGGATTTAGCCAATCAGATGCTAGTAGTATAGTAGGGGCATTTCGACCTCCAATCATTGGATTGAGACTTGCCTCCTACTCCCTACTTTACCACAAGACGGCCACTCCGTATCCCTGTACCCCTACTACCCCGTGTACCCCCGGTACCCCCGGTACCCCCTGGACGTCCTGCACCCCCTGTACCGCCTGTACCCCCAGTACCCCCTGTACCCCCAGTACGTCCTCCATTCCTCGTACTCTCTGCTCCATTTACAATCCCCTTAGTACCTCTAATGTCAGCGTAACAACACTGCTAACGACTATCCGTCCCTCTGCGTTCTTTCCCCGGGGCTTGTGACCCGGCGTCGGCCCATTACCGGACTCCTACCTACCTAACTAACTTACTTCATGCCTACCTACCAAATCTACCTACTTCCTTGTGTACCTAGCCTAACTTCCTATACTCACCTACGTACCTACCTACCTAATTCTATCCTACTTATCTACCTACCTAAAGTCCGGTCCATCACCAACTAATGTTTTTGTTGTTTTTTCTAGTGCATTGTATACCCAGTCAATCTATATACAAACAAACAAATACTGGTAACCCCTGCAACCATCCATTTTGTTGTAGGTCTCTGCAGCCAGGCCCACTCTAGAACATCCATCCTGTCAAACTCTAAATTAAGCTCATCCAAGTCTTCCCTACTGCCAATAAATTTAGGTTTTTCTAGGTAGCGGTTGTTATTTGAAGGATAATAGAAAGCCAACTCATGGTCCAAAACATTTCGAAGAATGAAACCAAACGAGAAATTAATTTTGATAGAGTAGAATTGAACATTGAAAACTGTGTAGAGGAGCTTCTCGAGGTTAGATTTCCTAGCGTCTTCCAAACGAAAGTTGTAAGTTGCATAGATATCCTGCCCCAGTTCACTCTTTGTCGTAATGTGGTCCCAACTTCGAATGTAGGCATTTCTAATCGGCTCAGGTAGGGTTTCCAAAAAGTCTGCCGGTGGTTCAGGCGGGTCTTCCTTAGGTAAGAGCAACCGCGGCCACTTTCTTTGCATAAGTATTTTATCGGAATTTCTACGGTACTTTCATGACACCGAATGTGGCCATCTAATCCCTTCTTAGTTTTAAATTTAATAGTATAACTTGTGCAGGGATCCTCTTCCTGAGGGGGGACTGGTTGATTAGAGGGAGCTGGCGGCTTACAAGTATGCGCAACCGTTGTGTCTTCTCGAGAGTAACTCTTCCCACATTTTTCGCAAGTCGACTTCTCTCTCTCGTGCTTCTCCTTCACATGTCTGTTGAGGGTGTATTTTCTTGTAAAAGGTTTCCCACAAATTTCACAGGTTAAGGCTTCCATTTCACTTTTTCCTTACACCTTATTTACCTTATTATATTTGTCTTTTACCTTATTTCAAAATCGTGTATTGTACTCTAGAGCTCTTGAAAACCGACCGCTCACGATGACAGAACAAGTCAAACTGACGCTCTACCAGGAATTTACCCATTTATATAGATTTTTGAGTTAGCTAATAGTTGCTTGGCTTTCCATTTACGTTGACCGTTTGCATAAATTGGTACTAGAAACTTTTTAATTTTCTTAACTTCTCATTCAACCCACCCAAAGTTTGAAATGGGTCACTCCTACTTTACTCCGAGTATACTGTTCCCCTATATTTTAGAGTCTAGTCCTGTCCTGTCATGCCTTGCCTTAAGCTTCAACCTATCGTTCCTGAGTCACTCCAAACCTACTCCGAGCTAACACCGAGTATACACTGAGCCCACTCTCCACTAATTCCACTTATTCTTCCTCATCCTGTTCGTCAAATTGGTCCACCGTTTTTTCAGGTAGTACCAAAGTGCTCAAATTAGAGTTCTTTTCTATGGCGCGTTTGAGGGCATCTTCAGTGGAATACTTTGCCTCATACTCTATTTGTTTGGTCAGAATTTCATCAATTATTGGATCGTCTAGGAACCCCTTACAACGTTGGATGTGAAAGTAAATTTTCCTATTAAGCTCACCTCGAATCCTCGGTCGGACTTCATTGTAAGCCTCTATTTCTGCCTCTACATCATCATGTCCGTCAGCGAGATACTCATTTGCTAACCTAGTTATTCTACCTTCGAACCTCTCTTCGGACTGTTTGACAAGCTCACCCCAAAATTTACCGATATCAGTAGGCTCATAGATCTCTCCACAACTCGAGTCACTACTGTCTGAACATTCGGTACTTGTCTCTGATTCGGACTCATCATACTCTGATTCGGACTCATCATACTCTGGTTGGGCACTATGAAGATTTTGAACATGACGTTGTAGGTTGAACGCCCTGGTGAACGTCTGACCACAAGTGCCACACTGGTATGGTTTGTAATATTCGCAAGTAGACATGTTTGTTCTGATTGAGTTTAATATACGCTTTATAGACTTGATGTCGCTTTGTCTTTGCTGTTTGTGCTTTTATTGATTTCGCTTGGTGTTTTTATGTACTTTGTCTATGCTGCTTTTATTGGTTTAGAGTCACTCCAAGCCTACTTCGAGCTAACACCGAGTAAACACTGAGCATATATACACCGAGCCTTGTCAGTAATGGTGGGGTAATTTTCGAGTAATGTCACAGAACAAGGACTAATTTACGTTTTTATTGATTCACAGTACTCGAAGTTAGTCATGTCTAGATTGGAGGCCAATTCGACGCGACGACTTCGAGTACTGTGAATCAATAAAAACGTAAACTAGTCCTTGTTCTGTGACATTACTCGAAAATTACCCCCACCATTACTGACAAGGCTCGGTGTAAGCTCGGTGTATGCTCAGTGTTTACTCGGTGTAGCTCGAGTAGGCTTGGGTGACTCTAAATCAATAAAAGCAGCATAGACAAAGTACATAAAAACACCAAGCGAAATCAATGAAAGCACAAACAGCAAAGACAAAGCGACATCAAGTCTATAAAGCGTATATTAAACTCAATCAGAACAAACATGTCTACTTGCGAATATTACAAACCATACCAGTGTGGCACTTGTGGTCAGACGTTCACCAGGGCGTTCAACCTACAACGTCATGTTCAAAACCTTCATAGTGCCCAACCAGAGTATGATGAGTCCGAATCCGAATCAGATACAAGTTCCGAATGTTCAGCCAGTAGCGACTCGAGTTGTGGAGAGATTTATGAGCCTACTGATATCGGTAAATTTTGGGGTGAGCTTGTCAAACAGTCCGAAGAAAGGTTCGAAGGTAGAATAACTAGGTTAGCAAATTAGTATCTCGCTGACGGACATGATGATATAGAGGCAGAAATAGAGGCTTACAATGAAGTCCGACCTAGGATTCGAGGTGAGCTTAATAGGAAAATTTACTTTCACATCCAACGTTGTAAGGGGTTCCTTGACGATCCAATAATTGATGAAATTCTGACCAAGCAAATAGAGTATGAGGCAAAGTATTCCACTGAAGATGCCCTCAAACGCGCCATAGAAAAGAACTCTAATTTGAGCACTTTGGTACTACCTGAAAAAAACGGTGGACCAATTTGACGAACAGGATGAGGAAGAATAAGTGGAATTAGTGGAGAGTGGGCTCGGTGTATACTCGGTGTTAGCTCGGAGTAGGTTTGGAGTGACTCAGGAGCTAAAATTCCCATAGGTTGAAGCTTAAGGCAAGGCATGAAAGGACAGGACTAGACTCTAAAATATAGGGGAACAGTATACTCGGAGTAAAGTAGGAGTGACCCATTTCAAACTTTGGGTGGGTTGAATGAGAAGTTAAGAAAATTAAAAAGTTTCTAGTACCAATTTATGCAAACGGTCAACTTAAATGGAAAGCCAAGCAACTATTAGCTAACTCAAAAATCTATATAAATGGGTAAATTCCTGGTAGAGCGTCAGTTTGACTTGTTCTGTCATCGTGAGCGGTCGGTTTTCAAGAGCTCTAGAGTACAATACACGATTTTGAAATAAGGTAAAAGACAAATATAATAAGGTGTAATGAAAAAGTGAAATGGAAGACTTAACCTGTGAAATTTGTGGGAAACCTTTTACAAGAAAATACACACTCAACAGACATGTGAAGGAGAAGCACGAGGGAGAGAAGTCGACTTGCGAAAAATGTGGGAAGAGTTACTCTCGAGAAGACACAAGGGTTGCGCATACTTGTAAGCCGCCAGCTCCCTCTAATCAACCAGTCCCCCCTCAGGAAGAGTATCCCTGCACACGTTGTACTATTAAATTTAAAACTGAGAAGGGATTAGATGGCCACATTCGGTGTCATGAAAGTACCGTGGAAATTCCGATAAAATACTTATGCAAAGAAAGTGCCCGCGGTTGCTCTTACCTAAGGAAGACCCGCCTGAACCACCGGCAGACTTTTTGGAAACCCTAGCTGAGCCGATTAGAAATGTCTACATTCGAAATTGGGACCACATTAGGACAAAATTTAAACTCGGGCCGGGTATCTATTCAACCTACAACTTTCGTTTGGAAGACGCTAGGGAATCTAACCTCAAGAAGCTCCTCTACACAGTTTTCAATGCACAATTCTACTCTATCAAAATTAATTTCTCGTTTGGTTTCATTCTTCAAAATGTTTTGGACCATGAGTTGGCTTTCTATTATCCTTCAAATAACAACCACTACCTAGAAGAACCTAAATTTATTGGCAATAGGGAAGACTTGGATGAGCTTAATTTAGAGTTTGACAGGATGGATGTTCTAGAGTGGGCCCGACAACAGAGACCTACCACAAAATGGATGGTTGCAGGGGTTACCAGTATTTGTTTCTTTGTATATAGATTGACTGGGTATACTATGCACTAGAAAAACAACAAAAACATTAGTTGGTGATGGACCGGACTTTAGGTAGGTAGATAAGTAGGATAGAATTAGGGTAGGTAGGTACGTAGGTGAGTATAGGAAGTTAGGCTAGGTACACAAGGAAGTAGGTAGCTTTGGTAGGTAGGCATGAAGTAAGTTAGTTAGGTAGGTAGGAGTCCGGTAATGGGCCGACGCCGGGTCCCAAGCCCCGGGGAAAGAACGCAGAGGGACGGATAGTCGTTAGCAGTGTTGTTACTCTGACATTAGAGGTTCTAAGGGGATTGTAAATGGTGCAGCGAGTACTAGGAATGTAGGACGTACTGGGGGTACAGGGGGTACTGGGGGTACAGGAGGTACAGGGGGTGCAGGAAGTACAGGGGGTACAGGGGGTACCGGGGGTACACGGGGTAGTAGGGGTACAGGGATACTAGGGGGTGGCCGTCTTGTAAGTGTTGCAGGGAGTAGGAGGCAAGTCTCAATCCAATGATTGGAGGTCGAAATGCCCCTACTATACTACTGATGCGTTTTAGTTCAAACGCACATAAACACATGCTGGACAATCGTAAGTATGACCCCCCCCCCCCCCCCGAGAGTTCGGCCTTGATGTGCCGAGCATCTCGCAGGCCATTTCCATTAGAAAGGGCTAAGCTTCCCACTCTTGCTATTATATACTCTTGGTATTGAATTATGTAAGTAGTGTAGCAGTAGTTATGGCTTGTTGATTAAATTGTTGACAATTGAACATAGTTTTATATCTAACAGACAGGATTACGGTATTTGTAGGCAGAAGGACAGTTTTCACTTTTTCTAGACTAATATGTAGGCATAAGTACAGTCTTGAGTTTAGGAGGATTAGTGTAGGCATAAGTACAGTCTTGAGTTTTGTCACAGTGTAGGCAGAAGTTAAATAGGCATAAGCACAAGACACGATTCAGGCACCCTCACTCTACATCCTCCAAAACGACATTATTGGTAACTGTGACCTTAAGGGCAACCTAAAGCAACACCTTCCAAAACGGTGCTATTAATAACAGTGACCTCGTTGTCGTCGTCGAATTAGGTGGTCGATCCGGAACTCGGGGTTTAGAACCCTTGCATCACCTCATCAGCCACAACTGGTATGACTCTTGCTATGTCGCCTGGATGCCACACAGTGGGAGGCTGGAGGGGACGCTTCTTTGCCTTTCGGCTCCGGGCTGTCTAAGTCTGCCTCCATTAACTGCTCATGTGCTTGGCAGAGGAGCACAGCGCCTTTCGGCACTCCAGGTCTCTAGCGCAGATGAGGGGGATCATGAAGCAAGCCATGGGAAGTGTGACCAATTAAAGTACTTGACTAATTGCACCTAACCCCTCTTCGCAGGGGTAGACTGGTCACGTAGCAACAGTACTGGTTGATCCCAGGGGCGGGGTGCCTTTCCACCGGGACTCCGCGCCGTACTCTTGACGATAAGTGGATTGAGGGTTTCTTAGCGTGCATTATCCCCAGCAAAACAGTACACGGGCCCACCAATATAACGCCTCATCCGACCGGGAGATAGTATAGCCTACGTTTCTTGCTCAAGGAAACAATGCAACGTCATTATGGCTAAGGTGGGAATCGAACCACGGACTTTAAGTCCAAGACCTTAACCATTCGGATACACGGCTCAAGCGTCGCACTTAATGCAACAGTAACCCTAACGCAATATAATCATTTTTGCAAACACTAAATGCATTCATACCCTACAGGTTGCCGTAAATGAAGCCATCAAAATTCTACAGTATAGCAAATTAGTAGTCCTGGAAAGGCTGAAAGAAATTGCCCTTTAAAGTTGTGAAGCACGGTACAGCGTGCTTCACAAATGCAGTTGTGAAGCACAGTGCACATCGTGCTTCACAACTTGGATGGAGGCACGGGGGTTACAGCACAGCAAATTTGAACTAAGCTATTTCACAATTCGGGAAATAAAGCACATGCAGGAACTGGTTTAATAAGACTTATCGTAATACGTTTACCTACAACAGAGTTGAACTGAATTTTCAGCTATATGAAAAACAAAATCACCCTGATCAAATAAATCAGAGCCCAATGAAGTTTAACTATGCAAATTCTTTATTTCGTATGAATCTAGCAGCAAGCTTTTTCATGATCACGACATCAATTTTCAGTTGCAATGACGAACATGCTGAGAATTTGCTGTAAAGTGCACATGCTTTACTGGGTTGTTTTAGCTGCATTCGCTCCAACAGTAAGTCACTTTTAAATGTTCATTCCCACTAGTACTAATTGTCGAAATTAATTCCTCAGCCTAGGAGGTCTATATCACAAATTGACACAGCAATTTTTCCCTAAGGAGAGGAGGTTGCTGCAGCCAGCAGTGTTTGCCTCAATGCATGATTCATCGATCCATTTTGGGAAAAGAATGTTTGGTGTGATTAAATAGTGTTCCTTTCAATAACTAAGAGCCATCTGAGAAGAAGTGATACCTTTCGCACTTCGCATACTGTTAGTTTAACACCCAGCGCGTCCGAAAAAGTATCGCAAATGTGTTCGTTGGGACCACATGTATAAAATATGGGGCTGGTGGATATTTTCACAAATAGAATATTTTCCAAATGTTCTTCCTGTCCTAAATAATTAGTTTCCCGAAAATCCACAATTATTGTATTTGGACTAAGCGTCAATATTTCGTAATCCTCCTGTTGTAAAAACTAGATAAAGACAGCGGGTCCTTGTAAGTCGGTCTCGAGTCGCTTTGGAAAGGAGTAGCCGTGAACATAGATATAATTTCCAATTCTAACTAAAAAACTAATTTCTGAAGCTATTGACGATTTTGTTGCAAATATTATAATTTTGTCCAAATGAGAAATCTAGAACTGTGGTGTTTTTGATCTCGTGTTCATCGCGTTTTATGTGTTATATTACTATTTCAGAATGTTTTGTATGAACATTTATGCATATATATATATACACATATATATGTAGATATATATCTACATTAAATTGAATTTAGGCAGATGCCTGTTGCGGCTGCCGTGGTGGCGGTGGTGGGGGCGGAAGCCAAGTCATTGTCATTGACAGGAACAACAACAATAACAACAACAATGGGTTTAACAATGGCGGTGGAAATGGTGGCAACAATGGAAACTTTGGATTCCTAAACAACAGAAATCCGGTAGGACGAACCCTTGGAGGCAACAACGTTAGAGTTATCACTACGAACGGATACGGAACGCAGTATGTTAATCTTGGCAACAGCAACAATGGAGGAGGAAATCCACAGTCAGGTGGATCATCCTTTAGTGTAGGTTTTTATCCGTTGAGATTATTATTTTCAATTAAACATTGTTCTGCAAACTTGAGTGCAGTGAAACTATCCTTTATTCATACACAGCTACGGACTTTATTTAAGTTAAAGAAAGAGTACTTGAAAATGAATATTCTTTCTTTCTTTCTTTCAGAATAAACTTTCTTGCTATCATCTTGCAATAAAGTTTATTGCAAATGTACAATATGGGAGGAGCTAGGGACTTAAACCACCAAACAGCTACGGTCTTTATTTAAGTTAAAGAAAGAATACTTGAAAATGAATATTCTTTCTTTCTCTCAGAATAAACTTTCTTGCTATCATCTTGCAATAAAGTTTACTCCAAAGGTCGAAAGTTTGAATGACAGGTGACACGTTAAAGCATTAAAGTTGTGTGCAACAGACGCAGTCAAAGGTTAACTGGGTGGGATTTAGTTTCACATAACCTTTACCTTATCTTTCTTTCGCCCTTCTTTATTTTGGATGATTCTGTCTTTCTTTCAAAAGAATCTTTCTTTAAAATCTTCTTTTATTTAAAGTTAAATATGAGCGTAGCTGTACTCCCTGTCGATTTTAGTGAACCTTTATTTGCATAAATGATACAAGTACTGAGTCGCAATCGATACTGTTGGTTATTGCTATTTTTAGCTCTATTTGGAATTTGTTACTGTAAAACGATTCCTAAGTACAAAATTTGGAGTTGATGGTTTGGTTTTAAATTACACTGTTTTGCACCAAATGTGATAAGCAAATTATTAGCGAATTTCGTGCTAAGCAATTGTTTAGCAAATCCTTAATCCCAAACTCCTTTGCACCAGATCTGATTAAGTTAACCAACTGCTAAGCAGATGCTAGTCAAGTGCTCAAGAAGTAAATATTTAATCCTATTTTGAAGGAGGACTAACTGCTAATTTTATGAATTTATTATTGTCCCCAGCCAAACCTTCATAATGGCCAGAATGTTTGCTGGATGCTTAAAGGTTTCCCGCGTTGCTCCTAATAGCAAGAAACCAAATAAAACAGTTCGCCAATAATTTGCAGCTAATTTGCAGCAATTTAGCCAGGTGAAAGCATTTCAAGATTCTCAAAAGTAGTATATATCCCCACCCCCCCCCCCCAAAACTCATATGTTTACGTGCTTAAGGAAAAAAATCAATAATGTGAAACTCATATATTTATGTGGTACTAATTCAAAAATTACTCAATTTTGAATGTCACAACAACTAAGTTTTTAGCTTACTTATGTAATCATGATAAATTAGCGTAAAATTAATTAATCATTATACAAATTTGGCTAAATTATTTTCACTGAAAATGTCATTAAAAACGACTACACCTCACCTACTTTCCTTTAATTTTTCACGATGACTCATCATTTGTATACCCCCGCCGCCGCCACTGCCCCTCATGTTTACGTTATGAAAAATCCTTCACGTATTCCACAGTCCACTAACAATTTTTTCTGTGCCATTAACTTAACTCTTAGAAAAATATCTACTGCAGTCAGTGCGTCAGAAATGCCATTGAATTATTCATTAACCCATCCTAGTGATGGAGCAGGTTGGCGTCTAGTACGCCGCATGAATAACTCAATGGCATTTCTGTACCCCTACCTTACTGTTTGGTAACGTATATAAAACTAGACTAGAACCGAAACATTAGAGAATCAGGTTTCACAACTGACAGAGTAAGATTTGTTCAGCACTTGGCGTGCATTAACGACAGCACCTCGGAAAGGTTCTCTGTCACTGCTGTCATTGTGTTTTTTAATTTTTTCTATTTTTTATTTTTAAAACCACACCAGCTACGACAAACAGCACTTACATTGATAAGCTAATAGATACCAATACAGATACAGATTTACATTTAAATACAGTCTTCAAAGCAATAACAAAGAATATGCCTCAATGACACAATAACCCTATACAACGTAAGGTCTACCATACGGTTAGCCTTACTTACATGTAATTCGTGTAAGTACTTACCCAACCACGTAAGTATTTGCTTACCCAAGCACGTAAGTATTGACTTACCCAATCACGTAACTATTGATCATGTCTTGAAAGTCAATTTAATCAGTCATACTGATGAGTCAATTTAAACTTCTACATAAAATTGCAATTTGACAAATATCTATAATGAAAGATTTTCTAATTCGCCATCATCATCCGCAGGCCCACTGCTATCGGAGAGAACGTATTCATCTATACTTCTGTTCTTCTCAACAGCGATTTTATGCGCATCTAATGGTTCCATACCCCTATCATCCACTAGTTCGTTCTTTTTCTCAATTATCTCCTTTATAATGGGATCATTACCAAAACCAATGAGCTCAGCAAATTTATTCAACACCAGGCCGTTAATAGATCTTCTGATGCGTGGGCAAAGATCATCAAAGGCTTCTCTGTCTGCTTCTTTGTTTGAGTAACCATCTTCTTCGTATTCCTTTGATATCCGAGTTAAGCGCAGTGCCAAAAATGTGCCAATTTCTTACTGCTAGCACTGCTGTCATTGGTGTCAGTGCTGTCCTCAGTTTCATAATCTTCTCCGTCAGTTTCTGAAGCATTGTGAGCCCTCGACTTGTGAGTGTACAAGCTTTGACGATGACGATATATTTTTGAGCACTCTGAACACTCATACATGGTGAAGGAGAATTTACAGTAAGATGAGTTCACTGTAACAACACCACTTTTATTAATTTCTTTCAATCGACCTACGGTAAGCCTTACAACATACTGTGTCAGTACTTACCCATCCCTGAGGTAAATGACTTCAGCAAATCTTGTAAGTGGTTTACAAATACTTACGTAAATAAACCTTTTTTGTTGGTGCTTTTGTGCAAAACGCATTCAATAAACTGTCGGACCGGGGTTCGCCACATAGACAGACCGTTTCACTGCGGCGCATACTAACTAAGGTCGAATCCCGGTTCACAACGTAATCCCTCTTGTTATATGCATTGGACCTATTCTAGTGAACACTAGTGATCTCTTGATCAACAAGGCACAACTGAATATCTAAATACGTAGCAATTAAAGGACACATTAAACTGTTCTTTGTAATTGGCATCTCTTCCTGTTAAAACAACTGCACAGAAAATTCTGAATTTTGTTAAAATCCTTCAAAGAGTATACCTGCTGGATCATTTCTTATTGAATGCCTGCTGGCCCGTCTGGAAGAAGATTTACCACTATTGGACTAAACATATTTTTCGTTTCTACAGTATCCAGATTTCTATCGGAAGCGGTGTCTTTATTTTGAATGTCTATAAAGAACACGGCTGTACAGCATATAAGTGCAATGCAGCTTGCTACTACTGAGCAACATAAGATTATTTTAGTAGTCTTCATTTGAATTTTGTACAGTATAATTTTTTACATTTTTTACATTTTAGTATGAGCACCTTTTATTAATTTGAAGTTGAATTATTTTATCTTCATGAACTAACGATGCATTCCGATTCCTTACTACCTTAATTTTTATCTTTTCAATATAACTAAACAAGCAGGCACACTGGAAAAACAAATACGAAGCACAATGTTTTGGCAGTTAATAAGGACACAAAATTCACACCTCTCGACTAAGAACTGTTCTATAGAGTTCAATAGAAGTTCAAATCAGAATTACATTCTTAAAAGCCATACGGCACCGTAGATAAGTCAAGTAGTAAGCGTCTTTTATCGTAAACCATTCTATAGATTTTCCTCAAAGGAGATGAAAAGACTGTGGTAGTTTTCTTATCCCGAGAGATCGTTTTCTGGGTAGTCACAATATTTTCGTTAGAAAACAGCAAGCGCTTCATTGAATCAGGGTTCAACTTTTTGCAGTTACTAACGCTTAAAGCTATTCCTTTAACTTTCCACTGAGACTTGACTTCGCCATTTGGAAGATTCACCGATAAACCATAGTTCTTTGGACGTAAGCTCCAGAATTTGAAGCATTGTGCTCCCGATCCAAACGTTTCTGAAATTTCACCTTTCAGTTCTCCGAGGTAATCACCCAGGCTTGGCTCGTTTGCCTTATTCGGTGAAGAAATAAAGCACTTTATCGTTAAGCTTATCAAGGTAAAGAGTATAGCTTCAGTCGGGCATAGCAAGTTGTGAAAGCTGCGACAGCAATGTTAGCCTTGTTGTCTGGCATAGCGAACTCCTCGACAACTTTGTAACTGACAATCGCCATAGATCCGTTGTTGGTAAAGTTTATGTCTGTCACCTCAAGGCACGGATCATCGAGAATAGAAACATACTCAGCATAATTTGTAGCGTACTTAGTATGGATGATATTGGTCCGTTTCCCGAAGTAATCCCAGAATGAATTCAACATAAGCTTGGCAATTGCGCGCTTGCCTGGATTGGCAACAATTTTGTATCTTTCAAGCCGGACACCTTCTTTCTTTTCGTATAACCAGATGTACTTCTGTTTAGATTCGTCGTCGACGCAGTAAGCAGGCCATCCATTAACCTCTTGCTTCAATTTTAAGAAGGTGCGTATGTAATCCTTGAATAAACAATTGCTCGTTGTACCCCAGTGCCACACTTCCAAACACTTGACGATTTCGTATCCAAGATTGACTGCCTTAACCAACTCTGGAGTGCACCACGTACCATGAAGGGCTCTTTCATCCTCTGTGTCTGCATTCTGTTGATTGATTGCATTCCGTTGCGCATTTGTGGCATAAAGGGAACATTAATTTTCCATTAATTTTAGCTGGGAGCACAGGAAGATACAATTGTTTTGGAGGAAGTATGATGCACTTGCAAATCCAAAGTATTTGTGAATGGAAACAAAGTTCTCAGTTATCACTGTGGGGTGGCCTATTGGATATGTACTGTTCGAGTTTACCCAAGGATATAATGATGTGATGTCGGTATAGCCAATAGCGGATGCTGCGTCAACTTCTACTGAATGATACAGTTTGATAGCGTTTGTTCTTCCTCCGTAGAATGCCTCTCGTGGCCGCAAAGGTTCGGGCAACTCACTCAACTCCGCGGATATTAGTTTAAGTTGGTTCTCTGTCTGGAATAGTCGCTTAAACTGGCACTGACACATTTCTTCAACTTGAATTCCCTTGTCTGTGAAATATATTTTACGATCCAAGGTTCGTTGATACCTTTGCTTCATGTCAGTTATGACGTGGTAGTTTGTAGAGTGTAAACGATTTAGCTGACAATGGCGGTCGTGAAAGTAGCAGCCATAGAATTCATAACAAGTAATTTCTTTTGTGCCTATGTCATTGACGCTTTCCCAGTATCCGTCTACATAATAAGGACCAACTTTGACTTCACCACCATTCAGGGCATGCTTTATGGTCCTTCTTGATCGAAAGCGGACCCATTTAATCCATATAATGGCAGATTTGCTGAACATTTTCATCGGTTGGTACCCATTATCTGGTATTATAGCAATTGTATTCTCTTTCAAGAAGTTCGTTCGGAATACATAGTTGCAGGCAGACGCAATGGTAATACTGCTAGCAAATGGATCAATTCCGTTTGTAGTTTCCGAGAAATAATGCTTAAACGCAAGACAACCTTGTCTCAGTATATCAACATCACTGCGGTAGTATTCTTCCAATTCCTGAAGCAAACTATAGCCCTTCTTATTGATTTCATAATTCTTTTTCTCTTTTTCAGGATTACGTTGTGGACCGGGATTCGACCTTAGTTAGTATGCACCACCAGTATGCATCAGTATGCAGTGAAACGGTCTGTCTATGTGGCGAACCCCGGTCCGACAGTTTATTGAATGCGTTTTGCACAAAAGCACCAACAAAAAACTTTTATTTACGTAAGTATTTGTAAACCACTTACAAGATTTGCTGAAGTCATTTACGTCAGGGATGGGTAAGTACTGACGCAGTATGTTGTAAGGCTTACCGTAAGTCGATTGAAAGAAATTAATAAAAGGGTGTTGTTACAGTGAACTCATCTTACTGAAAATTCTCCTTCACCATGTATGAGTGTTCAGAGTGCTCAAAAGTATATCGTCATCGTCAAAGCTTGTACACTCTCAGGAGTTCGCTATGCCAGACAACAAGGCTAACATTGCTGTCGCAGCTTTCACAACTTGCTATGCGCGACTGAAGCTATACTCTTTACCTTGATAAGCTTAAGGATAAAGTGCTTTATTTCTTCACCGAATAAGGCAAACGAGCCAAGCCTGGGTGATTACCTCGGAGAACTGAAAGGTGAAATTTCAGAAACGTTTGGATCGGGAGCACAATGCTTCGAATTCTGGAGCTTACGTCCAAAGAACTATGGTTTATCGGTGAATCTTCCAAATGGCGAAGTCAAGTCTCAGTGGAAAGTTAAAGGAATAGCTTTAAGCGTTAGTAACTGCAAAAAGTTGAACCCTGATTCAATGAAGCGCTTGCTGTTTTCTAACGAAAATATTGTGACTACCCAGAAAACGATCTCTCGGGATAAGAAAACTACCACAGTCTTTTCATCTCCTTTGAGGAAAATCTATAGAATGGTTTACGATAAAAGACGCTTACTACTTGACTTATCTACGGTGCCGTATGGTTTTTAAGAATGTAATTCTGATTTGAACTTCTATTGAACTCTATAGAACAGTTCTTAGTCGAGAGGTGTGAATTTTGTGTCCTTATTAACTGCCAAACCTTTGTGCTTCGTATTCGTATTTAGGTGACAGAGAACCTTCCCGAGGTGCTGTCGTTAATGCACGCCAAGTGCTGAACAAATCTTACTCTGTCAGTTGTGAAACCTGATTCTCTAATGTTTCGGCTCTAGTCTAGTTTTATATACATTACCAAAAAGTAAGGTAGGGGTACAGAAATGCCATTGAGTTATTCATGCGGCGTACTAGACGCCAACCTGCTCCATCACTAGGATGCGGTAATGAATAATTCAATAGCACTTCTGATGCACTAACTGCAGTAGATCTTTTTCTAAGAGTTAAGTTAGCCGTACAGAAGAAATTGTTAGTGGACTAAGCAATACGTCAAAGATTTTTCATAACGTAAACATGAGGGGCATTGGCGGCGGCGGGGGTGTACAAATGATGAGTCATCCTGAAAAATTAAAGGAAAGTAGCTGAGGTGTAGTCATTTTTAATGACATTTTCAGTGAAAATAGTTTAGCCAAATTTGCATAATGATTAATTAATTTTACGCTAATTTATCATGATTACATAAGTAAGCTAAAACTTAGTTGTTGTGACATTCAAAATTGAGTAATTTTTGAATTAGTACCACATAAATATATGAGTTTCGCATTATTGATTTTTTCCTTAAGCACGTAAACATATGAGTTTGGGGGGGGGGGGTGGTGGGGATATACTCTACTCTCAAATATTTGGATTTGAAAATATCAGACAAGTTTAGTTTCATATATAGTAAACACAGCAACAGAAATCATCCCAGCCAGAGACATCTATAATTCAACCGAGCACAAAAAATGTTTTCTTTCATCAAATTTAAAGACTGCTGATGCATGTCTTGAGAAAAAGTTAAGCAAGTGATTAGCAGATACGTCAGTTCTTGCAATCACACAATAATGGCATAAAATATCCGTAGCTGATTGGTTCAAATACAAAATCCAGCCTTTTTATTGGTCATTTCTTTGTAATGCTAACCATTTGTTAAGCAACTGCTAAACTGAGGATCTGTTCATGAACTGCTAATTACAAGTTTACCAAACAGTTGTTGCTTAGCAAATGCTCAAGATTAGCACTTGTTTAGCTGATCATTTGGTCTTCGGATTAGCAAATGCTCAGCAAATCACATGTGGTGCAATCATTAAAGGCAAACAAGTACTGTTTAAAGCACTTTACGCAAGACTTTCAGTGTATATAATTTTCAGTTGAAGAATGGACGCGGCAATCTCTATTCCATCCTTAAATTTTGGTAGGCAGGACAGCAAAGTCGAAATTTGATGAAAAATTTTCAAAATAAATTCTTTCAAAATTCATTTCAAAATAAATTAACGCTTTTAAAATCGTTTTAAGAATTAAAGAAGCTCTAACGTTCTAAACATCCACTGTTCTCACTTGAACCGGCTTTGCGAGAACTGGCCAAATCCCGTATTGTTGTCATTTGTCACAAACAATGATCCAGTTTTTTTCTCAGCTCAGCTTCAGTGACATACTGTAAGGTTGCAAAATTTCGTGAAAAATTACGCATGCGCACAATATATGAACAACACTACAGAGGATGCTTCACTGGAAAAATCAAAGAGTTACAAATATGATACCTGGGGAAAAGAATGGGAAATCGATATCTATCGCGAAGAGGGTTGTATTGAAGAGTTGTAATAATTCTAACTAGCTTCAATTGGTGATAAGTGTCACCAAGAGTACATAATAGAATAAGAGTAAGAAACTCTTACGCTACTATGTGCTAATCATGCTTGACATGCTCGGGTCGTTAACTCGGGACCCCCCCACTCCGAAAGTCTCGGGAGGGGTCCCACACTACACTATTACATGCTTCCGTATATATATATATATATATATATATATATATATATATATATATATATATATATATATATATATATATATTTTTTTTTTTGTGTGTGTGTGTGTGTGTGTGTGTGTGTGTGTGTGTGTGTGTGTGTGTGTGTGTGTGTGTGTGTGTGTGTGTGTGTGTGTGTGTGTGTGTGTGTGTGTGTGTGTGTGTGTGTGTGTGTGTGTGTGTGTGTGTGTGTGTGTGTGTGTGTGTGTGTGTGTGTGTGTGTGTGTGTGTGTGTGTGTGTGTGTGTGTGTGTGTGTGTGTGTGTGTGTGTGTGTGTGTGTGTGTGTGTGCCAGGCTTACGCTTGGCATTTTATTAGTAATTTTTAATTAATTAATTGTAACTTTAATTAGGCTAATGTAATTAAAAAGCTAATTCGACAACTTTGTAGCATTTTTTCTGCTTTTTTCAATGATATAAAAATTGTTGCACAAAATAAAAATTCGTAGGAATGTAATCTGCAACAATGTTTATATCGTTAAGCAACTACACCCAGGACCATCAGCTGAACTCCCGTTACAGCTTATCAATCTTTCCTATGCCTGCTTCCCTTACATCTCCCCCGGGTTTCTTTTATGGTGATTTCATAGTTCCAGTCGCCTCTAGAAGCGCTACACTGCCATGTTACATTTGGAGGCGTTGACCCGCGTCGACGCGCGTTGACGCACGTCGACGCCTCCAAACGTGACATCACGTCCTGGTGCTTTGCTAGCACTGGAAGCGTAGACGTGCGTCGACGCGCGTACACGTGCGTTCGCGACTATGAAGGCACCTTAAGACGCGTTCCGCGGCTTACTCAACTCGGAATCGAACGGAGAGCACATCCAGCGCAGGGCATTCTGAGCCCATGGGATCCGTGCTCCCCCGACACACTTTCCAGGTCCCTTTAGATCCAACCAACCAGAAGTAACTACTGGGGGACCGGAGATAGGAGTCCAATCCGGGTCCTCCTGGCAGCCTCGCCACATGTAGCGATTCTACCAGGGCTGGTGGACCAAGAAGAAACCGAAGACAAGCCCGAGCGGGAGGCATCATTCGGGGAAAATCCTTTCTTACAACAAACTGATTGCAGTTTTTGAAAGATCGGTTTCTTTTCAACAACTATAGCTTGACTCAAGTAATCAAACTCATTTTGCACAACATCATAGATGATTTTATTAATTTGGGTATACCATTGTCCAATGTTGTAATTACATGCAACAGCAATTGACAAAAATATCGAAATGTAGATACCAGCTGGTTGTTTACCCCGAAAGTTTTAATTTTGTTTATCTCTCGGAAGGTTGAAAACAGAAAAAAGTGGTATATGAGCAAAGTTATACAGTTTGACGAGCTCTTTGAGTTTGCCTTTTGTAGTAATGGTAATAGTTAGGGCCGCTACAACTATCCTGTCTCCTCCAATTCTATTTCGTAAAGTATTTCGTGAATTTTCTTCTAAACTTCTTAAAAGCCCTACTAAAACCATTAAAATGATCAACTACTATTTACTAGAATGTCTGGTATTTGGTTAGTATTTGCGGTTGCGAAGATGTGTATTTTTGAATTGTGGCGCTAACTTTACAGTGAATTGTTGTCGAAATTTAAAGATATTTATTATCTTGTAATAATCGCAAAGATACATGTTCTACTACTTCTTTGTGGCTTACAAAAGCTTGGTCACTGAAATGTATTATATCAAGTGGTATTGCAAACACATTTTCCCACCGTAATTATGAGTCATCCAATCTTCAAGTTTTCTTGATAGGTGAACAGCCGCGCTCTAAAATTTGTGGTTCGATTTCTGAATATATTCTGAGGTTGACCATTTAATAGTTCTATTAATTGATCCGTACAGATTTTTCTGCGCCTAATTCTTTTTCTTTGATCTCAACTCACTCCCCATCCATTGGTGCTCCGTTTCTCTGCCCAGCCACTTTTCCTGGTTTGTCTCCCAAACCACATTTTAACTGATTGGAGGTTTTTATTAGGTTAATTGCATTTTTTCTGATAACTAATTGATTTAATTCACTTTCATTAAACTGTCCGTTGTTTTATTTTTTCATTTGATTCTAACTTGGTTTTGAGTAACTTCTTTGCTTTACGAAGGTCCTCTGGGGTGTCCATTGCATCTTGCGAGCGAGTTTACAACTCAACCATCTCCACCATTTTCTGGCGCCACGCAGTCATGCATCCCCCAAACTTAATCCCACTTCCTTGTCGAAGCTCGTTCAGCTGATTTAGAGAACCGCATGACAGCAATCTCCTTAGAAATCTCTCCGCAGTCTGAGCTTGCTTTGCAGCCCTAGCAGTGAAGGTTGTGCTGGGGTTGAACTCCCAAGTTTCAAAATTAAATTTAGGCTATTTCCTAGCAAATCAAGGCGACTTTTTCGGCAAGAATCAAGAATTTTCAAATTTTAATACGTTGACTCTGGAATTGTTTCAAATGTGATTAGGAACACCGAAGTAGTGTGTTCTGAAAGCTTCAGATGTTTTAGATTGTTTTCGCGAAAGTTATCGTCCAAAATAAAGGAAAGGATACGAGCCCCTTAAGCAGCACAATGATATACTTTTAAATAAAGAATAATCTGTCACTAACTTTTAACATATCTTGACAACTTGTTGCGATATTTTCGGCATCCCGTAATTTGTAGAGCATGCGTTTCTGCTTCGAGACTACATCAGTGTCCTGTTTTGCTTCTGATACCTTCTGCGCTAGATGTTTGTCACTCCTATTCGGCTTGCCGATGTGTATCTCATAGCTTTCTGCGAACTGACTGTTGCGGGAAAAAAGTGCACATTGTCATCTGCTTTTGTGTTTCTGAAGTGGCTCCAAAAGATGCTACCTATTGAACCAGTCATTTATGATACAATTATAGTATTCATTTAAGGTGGTGATTCCCTTTGGGCACAAATTGTTGGTTGGCGGCGCAAATCAGGATGAAATTTGGCGAAACTTTCCGAAATACATTCTTTTAGCGTTCTAACACCCTCCGCGCAATTCCGGTTCAAAAATTCGAGATTTCCGATCAGGGCGGTTTTTCCCAAATTCTGAAAGTTTGGCGGCAGCTATACAGTTATGACTATATTCAATTGAAAGGTCCCCTTGAGCTTCACATTTTTGCTTTTTAAAGCAACTTTCTAACTTTTCTCTAGCGTGCGATATAGCCGATTTTCTTGTTTTGGTGTCAAAAACTTGTCATTTTTGCAAAAATCAAATAATCTATCATTTCTTGAACTACACAAGCCGGAAAATCAAACTAAGGGTATCGATCTGAAGGTCTCACAGGGGCAAATTATCTGATGGATGATCGTCTTCCAACAGCTATCCCGTGGGCTGCTATCATGAAAAATGTAGTTTTTGCAAAACCACGACCAATTTTTTTCCAAAGATTGTGGAGCATTCACCATGCAAGTTGGAGGGCTGCTACTTAACAAATGAGTTCTGCACAAATATACCCAGGGACGTTTTTTTAGTTGCCCCGATTACTGCTTTCTAGCTAAAGTAATTGCTTGACAAATTTGGAAAAAGTAGGCAAAATACAGGTTACGCACACATTCCAGCTTATTTCTCTATAACGAAGAGCGATTTCACAATAAATAAAAAATCGTCCCCAGCTATTTGATGGAGGTATCGAATGATACAACCGATGTCTCGCGAAAAAATTTACTTGAGTCTGCAAAAAATCTGGAAAATTATACTTCTTCTAAAATGTGTCAAAAATATTTTACAAAAGCAACATTAGTTTCATGATATGCATTAAAAAGAGGAAATGTCAAGCTAAATTTTGATATAAAAATGGCTTCTTAACTCCAAGTAATGAACGAGTAATAATGTTGCAAACTTTTGTGACCAAAGGGAATCACCACCTTAAGTATGTACAAAATAAGATATTTGTAGAATGCTGACGAAGCCGAACTGATACGAAAGAAGCTGCAACTACAGGCACTGCTTAAATTGATTGCTGAAAAAGAAGCCGCAATGTCCAGTGGTGGTACGGCAAAGAGACAGGAGCCGGATTTGGAGTTTTCAACAAACATAGGACGCGCAGAGCTATCAATAATTAACACGGAAGATACAGTTACCTACAGCATTGTGGTAATCCAGTTTTTTTGTTATTACATTTTATTAACATTACATTGCTTTGTTTTTGTGTTTACACTTTGTGCCCCCTCCTTTTAGCAACAATCATAGCAGTAGACTAAAATCACTATGAATTTTCGAAGCATACTTTCATGTTATCAACACAACTTGTTTTCAGAAATTTCTAAAGCACATCGACTTGCACAAGTAAAGTGTAAACAACTTATAAAGCTTACAAACAACAGTAGCAATATTAACAATAATTCTTAGTTTCAGAAATCTCCCTTAAAACATCTCACGAACGAAGAGCTCAGAGGAATGCTTGGTCTAAATTCTTCGCTAACAGTTGAAGATGCCTTGGCCGACGCTGTTAACGAGAATATTGTCACAATAATAGACTTGTCCTGATTGGCTTAACTTTTATCATTTTTAAGTTGAAAATGACCGAGGACACTGTTTCGAATACAAATAAACCGAGCTGATGCTAATGCGATTCTTAAGCAACAAAATACTATCTTTGGCGTTTGTATTTCTGTTCACTACATAGCTGACGTATAATTTACTCTATTTGCTATTGGTTGGATCACCATATTAGAGATTCAAAAGTGTGTAGAAGGTTAGCTTGATAAAATTTGCTCACTGATAGAGTCTGGGAACATCTCACGTTTCACCGTGGACAACTGTCATTTTGAACGCTTTCGCTTTAGCTGAGTAACTTCGAAGAACTCACTTTTATTATTTGTTCTTATTGGGTTGCTGTTTTTCCACAAAAAAGGCAACCCTTTAATTTTTATTAGTTTTTTTCTACGGTTTTCCGTCTCCCTCTATATCGAGATTGGTTCAACCGATTTGACTGGAATATTGCGTGTGGTTTGTGGATGAATAGTGTCTACTGAAGGTTCACCTCGATGCCGCATGCTATTACTAAATCCGGTGATGGCAAATGATCGAAAACTAAAGTGGCGGAAAGCACACAACACAATATGGATGTCATTTAAAAGCTGTCGTAGAGTATAGAAAAGTTGTAATAGGGCTCAAGTGTGAAAATACAGAAAACGTGAGCTAGAGAGCCTCAAATGGGTCAAGAATAGTCAAGTCAAAATAGTACAAGCTCTCGGATTGTGCTTACATCAGTTCATTCGAAAGCTCTCTAGTAGCTGCGGAAATGTCACCATGTGCGAAGTCGGAAAATATACAGACATTACTTGTTGTTGTGGCACAAAAAGTAATCGATGCGATGATGTTGCAAAATGGGTCAAAATTGGAAGTAGCGAGAATCCCCCAGCATGGATGTGTTCGAAAGCCATCCTTAAGTACACACAAGGCGTCATATCATCAAGATATCATATCATCGTATCATCATATCATCATCATATCATCATCATCATATCATCGTCAAGATATCAAGGCGTCATATCATCAGAAGATTCAGTTATCTCGGTTATCAAGTGAAAAACAAAACGCGGTGGCACAAGTTCTTGCAAATCAGCTTGTTATACATGACTCAAATTATTGTTCACCGACCTTGTCTATAGGGGAGGCCGGGGATGGCCGGACATAGTACACAGGCACCTGCAAAGATGGTGTAATTAGAGCGTTCAAAAGTACTAAATATTCCATTTTCCTGTATCTTTGGCGTAATTGCGAAAATTTGAACCGGACGAGCGGGCTGTTCTACGCTGTCGTGTTTTACTGCCTTTGCTCTCACCTGTACTTTGCAAAAGGACAGAAGATTTTAGGATGTCTTGATATGGGGTTCATTTACCGGCAGACCCCTCATCTTGGGTAGGGTCAAATTTCTGAAGGAGCATTTAGCTAAAGTTAATTTAGCTAGTTACAAACACGAGGACGATATTGGATATTGGTAACTAGGTAATTAAAGATCATATAAGATCCCGCATTGACGACATGACACATTCTATAATTGTGTAAATCAGAGAGAACAAAGTTGACACTTCAAAGGCAATTTGAGTAATAATGACATATTGAAAAAGTCTGTAGGTAGATGAAATTAGTTTTGTCTTGTCGGTTAGCCTTAGAAGAAGCAGTTGTCAAATATAGTCAGATCAGATACAGTCAGATTATTGTAAATGAATATCCTTTGTGACAAATTATATGCACCGCCTTACTAAGACCAGACGTTTATAAAGGTAGCAAATTTTAACCAATCTAAAGATTAACACCTGCTGCCAACCTAATAAAACCTTGAAAGTTGTATGAACCTTGAAAGTTCTACAACCTGCAACTGCAAGTGCTTCGAGCCAAGTGCGGTAGTACACTTGTAGTTGGCTGCAAGTGGCAAGCACGCTTCAACACTAGCGCAAGTAAGTGTGTCATAATACCCGCTGGAACACTCACTGGCAATTTGTTGATTTTAACTAGACAATTTGCAGAGAATTGGAAATTTCCTTTAATTTCTTAATAATAGCTGCTTTTGCATACTTCGTGAAAATTTCAAGTAGTTATATGCGATTTTTCAAGAATCCCTGTCAACTTTGCTTCCACTTGCGCTTTCGATGCAAGTACTTGCACTTTCGATGCAAGTACTCGCACTTGAATTGCGATTGGTTCAAGTTCCACAACTGACTTACCTAATTTTTGCAAGTTGGCTGAAACATTTATGAATAACTTGTAATCCGCCCTTGCGTTCCAAGGTCGAGTACTCGCAAACCCCCACTTGAAAATCAGCAAGTATGTAAGACAATCCCTGGTAGCATCTAGTCAACATGGTTTTGGAGATTTTTGGCGATTAAATGTGAGAGCGGACGTTGTTAAAATCTTTTTAATACATTCCTTCTATGCAAAACATAACAATTGTATAGCATTACTAAATACTTGTATCCCTATTGTACCTAGTATAGGCAGTAGCGCAAAACGCTACTACCTCTCCCCCGATTCCTTTTTCACGAAGTATTTCGTGATTTTACCTTAATTCCTTTTAAACCCTTTAAAAACGTTTAATACTACTATTTGTCCATTGTGTGCAGATTGTGCACAAAATTAATGCCCCGCTTTCCCGTTTTGCACTCTTGTCTGCCTACCCCCAATTCCCTCATTGGTAGTCAGTAAGTTTATAATTAATAATTTTGTACTTTCTTACAAAGGTTATTGTTGCTAATTGGTCCACTTGTCTTTTGTTGGTTTGAGCCTGAGTTGCTAGGAAATTTTTAGGTAGACGCTCCGGGGTTCGGTTGGTGTAATTTTTAGAGTATTCTGGGTCCAGATCACCCCCACCTTTAGCTAGGGGCCCGAGAGTCCGGCTTCACCCAAAATTCATCACCCCTTGGCCAGTCTTGTCCGGGGTCTAAAAGAGAGCCGCCAGGACTAGATCTCCTTAGCAGTTAGGGCTTGTGTTACATTGCGCCAGCTCTAGTAGTGGAGGTAGTTCTGTGGTTTAACTCCAAGGCTTCTCCATTACACATATGTGTTCATAAAGTAATTTCAAATAAACTATTCACTTTCTGACCCTTAAACTCGGATTCAAAGATCCTCCTCCCAAGTAAATTATATAGTGCATGTTTGAGCTGTAAGAAGCAATGCTTATCAGAACTTATACTTCCCACTTTTATATCAGTTACCGGCTTATGAAACGGTAACTATCCTGTGCATTTGTTTGGTAAGGCGAAATTAGGACCTAAAATTGCTATTCGGTCTTTGAAAGGCTAAATCTTGACCCTAAACCTAACCATATGAAATCATAGTGTGGGTTTATGACCTATTATAGAGGAATCTTGCGATAGTTAATGAACGTATACGATAGCGTGAACAGCTTACATAGCTTGTATGTAGGCGTTGTACATAGTTTAATACAGTAACTACTGCCAATCCTTTTATTAACTTCCTGTTAGTATTGTTAGTACCCAAACTTTTGATTATGGTGATCTGAGCTTGTTTGTTTAAGTATATAGCACGCTTAATATTTCCGTGTACTTTCTCTTTGTTTTAAGCACATGCTTTATGCATTACTCCATTAGCGACTGCCTAGCATTTGTTGCAAGCCGCTCAACTGTGCATGGAGTACCTGAATTATCAGATTCTGATCGCCCTGTAGCCCTATTTTGGACATTGTGTCTCATAGTCAGCTTTATTTTTGGCACATTGTCTTGTCGTAACATTGTATTGAGTTATTGGAATGAAGATACCAGAGTTGATGTTAAAACAACCCACACGAACTCCAAAATACTACCACATTTCGGCGTGTGTCCATTTCTACGGTGAGCCAACGCTGATTTGTACTGGAAACAGTTTTGTATACCGTTTTCGCCTTTTTAGTTGGTCCACATTTACTTTGCCGATTTTAGTTGTATCTTAGCTCGGCAGCTTTGATTGAGGTAATGGGAAACTACCCCCTAATTGAGATAATGGGAAACCGTAGCCAGACATTGAAATTATGGCCGTAGAGTCAAGAATAGATTGGATTTCGGATATACGTTCAAATTTTTAAAAGTTGTTGTGTCTAACCTGGAAACGACATGTGTAGAAGAGGCTTAATTAGATCACACCTACAGAATATCCCTGAACTGCCTTGGCCAAAGATGCTAAGCATGACTTCTGCAATGTTGTTACTTTGTTTCGCGATAATTTAGGAAATATCACTAGTCTTTTTCAAACGTACTGCTTTAAAGTAAAACAGAAACCAAATGGATCCAGTTTAAGCCCATATAGAGCGAAGACACTATTCTATCCAAATTGTGCACATTTTAGGCATGATCGTGTTAAGACAGAACACTTTGCGCGAATGATAATGCCAGATAAAACACAGCTTGGAATAAAAGCTGTAGATGCTGGCATAGGAGGAAATCTATTAATACCAAGACGCTTTGGTTACATCAGCCCTATAGATAACGTTGAAAATCTACCCTCAGATGTAGTTGGGGCCGTATACGACATCGATGGCTTGCTAAAGAAAAACAACATATCATCTTTTGAATTTGTGAAGCAAATGTCGTTTACATGCGAAGACATTGTTACAAGTTGCAGGGTTGGCAATGGTCCAAAACTTAGCTCGCGCACATGCTGCACAGATTCTAGGGGCACGATGACCCCTCTTGGCTACTGCCCGGTTATCAAAGGACAAAACCAAACATGGACGGGAGCATCATCTGGTAATTGGTTTAAGTAATCACAGCGCTCGAGACACTACGTTTTCAGAATAATTAAGCATACAGTTGTGATGTGTTCATCTTGAGCCTAGAGACCGACAGTTTGGCTGGAAATAATAAAAGTGGTGGATTGTCGGTAAAAGCTATTTAAAAGAAGTCACCGAAACTAAATTACCAAACACCGAGTCCAACACAAATTTTAAATTAAACCGGCATCAAGCCCAACTTCTTCACAGTCTAATTTGTCTTAGTATATAATGATACCCCGTTCAGTTGCATACTCTGCACCAACACATATTTGACTTCACTTTAAATATTTCTTATATTACAGGAGCTCATCTGACGTTAATGGTTCCATTCGACAGAATGGAGCAAGCATTGATGCCTCACAACGAAGGATTTCTGGTTGGTCTTTTCCAGGAGTTATGGCAGCCAACTAGCGACTATTTACACCTATTACCTGGGACAGAAATCAACATTGCTGTCAGGCACAATATAGAATGGCGAGTTCCGACCAACTCGAAACCGTGTCGAGAAGATCAAACACTAGCTTATCAGCAATGTATCATGGGGTGTGCTGTGGACGCTCTAATGGCAAAAAACGGTTTTTCGTTATGTCAAGCATGTAGTTCTTTGCTGACAGTTAATGCTACCAGGAATGCTAGCAAACCACTATGCTCGTTTTCACGCGCGGGTTTTTGCCAAGTCCCTACCCTTTACATGTTGAACAGTGCCAGTCCTACAGCAATCAGAAAGCTTGTTAGAAAGTGTCACTCCGAATGCCCCCCAAACTGCAAAGAACACTACTATCACAAGACTTTATCAATGTCAAGGTATAGGATTGTTCGCTATAATCAAATAAAGCCTAAAAAGAACAACAATTTCAAGAGACTTTTAAAATGCAAACGGTTACTAGTAGTATGGCTCCGCTCATTCGTTACAAGCTAATTGGAGCATGTCTCAAAGCCTTGTTTTTACGTTTTGGACTTGTGCTAGGATTTCCTCATTTTCTGAAAGGTGTCCACATATTCACTATGTTGAATAAATCTATAACAAGAAATTAATTGGCCAGTTGGTTTCACTTATGGAATGTTGTTATTGTGGCTCATTTGGCGGACATATCCTCAAAGGGTTTGCCTTAAAGAAGCCAAACTACTTTTGGGCTTTGCTTTAGGACTACTAGCCAGACTACTTTAGGAAGGTCAGCAATTGCAAGTACAGCGAAGCACTTAGAGCTATTTTCGCCTGCCTGGTGGATGTGTATACTGCATCCTCGTGCTGTCCAAAGGCTCATGAATGATCATTCGTTTTGATCCTGGTTATGTCTGTTTTAGCTTGAATAAAAATATCCCAAATGCATCAAACCACGTCGTGGTTCACCTTCAGTATGCAGATTTGAGAGATTACAGAAGGACGGAATCATTAAAATACACTGCTGCTAGCGTAGTGGCCGCTACCGGAGGCACAATGATAGCATGGGTAGTATTATTGTTTTAGGATTTTTCCAATTTTTAATCCAGTAAATTAGTCTTTTATTTTTGTCGAGCGTAGTCTGTCAAAGAAACTCTACATTGCACACCGCCCACTGCAATAATTTTTTAAATTCTAATTGTTTACAAAACATGAAATTTTACATCATTGTGCATAAATAGGCCGCCCTATTAGTGGGTCCGTGTGACTTTATTTTTGAGCTATCAGTAATTTCTGCCATTATACTTTATCACATTACTTTAGCTTTTCAAAGCTTTTGCGCTTAGTAAATTGCTACTGCATAAATATGCGCACTTGCACTGCTTGTTTTATGTAAAATAATTGAACAATGAAACCATTTTATTCATGTCTATATTTACCCGTATGTTGCTTTTGTATGTTTGGAACCGTAACTTCAACAAGCCACCATTAGTGTGATTGTTTAACTCTATGTATAAGAATATATGTTTTGTTTGACGCAGTACCTGCTAGCTACCGTGGGCAAGAACTTATGGAACTTACGTAAATACCTTAACGATATTACTTTTCATAACCTGTATTTGAAACTACTAGAACTTCGCGATCCATTATGTTTGATGAAGTGCCTTACTTAGTCATTACAAGTATGATTTATCTATCTGTTGTGGAGAACAGACAAACATAGAAAAAGAGTGTGGGCAAAACACAATGTTCTCTGTTAGTTTTCTTGTAAAGTGAGCAAATAGATCGGTAAGATTAGCTAAAATTCATCCCACTTCGCGTTTGCTGTTTTAATATAATTATAATTATTCAGTTTATGCTATTTTCTCAACCATAGTCATGAACGCGAACATGAATATTGTAATTATGTCACCTTAGTTATACTATTTCTCCTTTTTACTCCTATTTTTCTATTTAGATTGGAGGATCAATGATGAGCATTGTTCAACTATTTGCTCTTTCACTCGAACATATCTTCACAATATGCTTTGACTTAAGAAGGTTGCATTCATAAGCTGGCTGTTTTGATGTCCATAAAAACATTGCTTGAATAATCGTTGTACGAAATGATTCTATCAATAAAAAAAGTACCTCAACAGTATTACAGAGAGCTATGTTCAAACCTATAATTGGTTATCGTGCTACGTAAGACAATGGTTATGTTTTGGTTGCATAGATTATTTCTATTTCATCTTTAAAGACCACAATTCCTGCTTTCTAAGCTTTGGTTGTCCTTAACCCGGTCGGATCCTGAAGAAAATGCCAAAGGACGTCGTCGTTCTCTTGGTGGATATAAATTGGGGTGGGAAATAGTGGACGGTTTAGTTCGCGATACGGTTGACAAGCCGATTGATGACCTGATCCGTCATCAGAAGGGAACAACAAACGATTCAGTTCTGGGGGGCTGATAAAATGTCCTATCACTGCCAGCTGTTGGTTGTAACGGCGTTTCCACGTTTTCGTTCACCCCTTTAATAAGAAACAGCTCCCAAACTCTTTACTATTTCTCTCTCAACTCACTTCGGCTTACAGGCACGGAAAGTTTTTACCCACACCTAACATCGAACAAGAAAACCTTTGATGCACTCAGATCTGGGTCTTTGGTTTAGTGTACGAACTTGACTCCATAAGTTAAGACCATTCCAAATTCCGCCGGCATAGAATTTTACAAGGAGGCAACCTGTACTGGAGTAAGGACCGATCCGATAATGCAAAAGAAAATTTGCCATTCGTCATTGCAATTTGCATAGCTCTGACAACATTTTCAGATTGTTTATTGGTTTGGAGGTACGAAGCAAACAGATAACAGAACAGAAACAGATAAACAGAACTCGTGACAAACAAACGCAGGTCTGTTTGTAGTGTTGGTTCAGTAGTCCATTTTGGTTTCAGTTTCAGTTGGCAACCTAAGTTACTTTCAGTTTCAGTTTCAGCCGGATATCAAAAATAATTTTAGTTTCATATTCAGTTTCAGATAGTCATGCCAAAATAATTTCAGTTTTAGTTTCAGTTTCAGTCGCCGGTCGAAATTGATTTCAGTTTCAGTCGGTGACGCAAAATAGTTTCAGTTTTAGTTTACATATAAGAATATGTAAAGAAAATGAAAAAGTGAATAGTTGAAGTTGAGTTTCAAAGAATTCTAAAAAATCTATATTGCTTTCGCAATAGTAATAATATTATCTGTAATAGATATGAGGCAAATAACTTGTTCCCACGGTAGTTACTGAATCGGGCTCACTAAATGTTTGGGTTCAGAAGGTTGTTGATTCTAGGAACATATTTTAATTTGGTCATGGGAACCAAACGTTACACCGAGGGCAAGGTCTGATGGTCTGATGGGAGGTTGGTTTCCGATAATCATACTAAGCTAAATTAGCACTAGTTGTTGCTGGCTGGGTCCGCCTCAAATAATGTGGACGGTTGTCCCTGCTTTCAATCTTTTTGACTAACAGACTTCTGGCCTTGGACTGGACTCTGAACATTTCAATCCTAAAACTCTGTCTTGAAAAGGAAAGCATACAGACTAAATAAACAATTTAACTTTTGATGTTTAATTAGCTAGGCTTGTACCTGTTAATTGTAAACGTTGTATTTGCTTCTGTTTACTTGTACTTGCTTACGTACGGAGTCTTGTACAATTCTAGCTGTAATATATACTGAGGAAGCCTTGTAACCTTATCTCGGAATTGTGTTAAGAGTTGTACAGTTTTCCTTCTCCTTTCATTGAATTCCAAAAGGCTAAGAACACTGAACCTTGTGTTGCCCACTTTTCCAAAGGTGGGCAACACCTTGTTATTGGTCTGTGCTTATATTATTATCACACTTTAACAAGAGGGGGTAAGGGGTGGTACGGAACCTCTCAAAAATTAGAGGATCGGTACAAGGGCTAGCAAAATCAGACCCAAGGGACAAGGGACAGTGCTAGGAAGCGCAAGTCCGACTAAAAATTAAAGGAGGTTTTAGCCCAAAATAGCTAAAATTTGCTAAATTTTCGAAACATTTAAAGAAAATCGCTAAAAACTGCTATTTTGCTCTACAATGGCTGTAAAATAGCTAATTTAGCGATAAATTCGCTCAAAATTCGCAAAAATTGCACTTTTTCTAGTAAATTTTCTGCTGGGACTCTCCCCCCAAATTTGAGATAAGGTACAAGGGCAGGTAAAATTTGGGCTAAAACAGGTACAGGACCCCTCAGGAATTGGTACCCTTGTTTATTGTCATTATTATTATTATTATTATTATTATTAACTACTATCATTATTATTATTATTATTATTATTATTATTATTATTATTATAGTAGTATAGGGAGGCCCGGAGGACCTGAATGAGCGTGGGCGGTGTGGGATTCTGGCTTACGGCTTACGGCTAACGGCTGACGGCTTACACTGCACAGTTCTGTACAGTGATTCCGGGCCTCCCTATACTACTTGTGTATTAGCATTAGCATTATGTATTATGTACTCTTGACATTACCTAAGACACATTCTTCGATCGGAAGAGAACAAATAGGATAAACTCTCAGTATTTAGTTCTAATGAAGAATCCTGCAGACAGGCTAACACCACTTAACCTAAAGTCTGACACAAAAATGTGTGTATAAAATTGTGATCACTTATACTGCATTTAATATTCATCGGAGACCCATAACATTATG
This sequence comes from Trissonchulus latispiculum, assembly GCA_030248195.1. Lineage (NCBI taxonomy): Eukaryota > Metazoa > Nematoda > Enoplea > Enoplida > Ironidae > Trissonchulus > Trissonchulus latispiculum. The sequence continues at coordinate 75,329 of JASAND010013973.1, forward strand.
TATTTTCTGAATCGTCTTGATGAGAGGAAAGTTTTATCAAATTTAAAAGTATGCAAAGTTTCAAAAAATTTTAAAATATCGGTTTATCGAGGTTTTTCTCCGGAATATGCATGCTATGAATCTCTTTCTTTCAGAACAACTTTCCCATCTGAAAACACGTAGAATGACGCAAGAACAAAGAAAATCGGTTGAGATTTGAATTTTTTATTAGCATTTTTAGATTTTCAAAATTCTTTGATCTTTGCCGCTTTTTAGACTTTGACAGGCTATTACTCGCGACTCGCTCAACGGAAAAATTTTAGATTATAATGTCAGGACCACCTAGGCGTCCGCTATCACCTGATATATGTGATGTTTCAAAATTTGAACATCAATTTTTTCGAAAAATACCAATTTTTGACCCAAAATTCCGGCACAGCGGACCGGCACACAAATCTAAATCTGAGCTGAATCCAACGATATAAAGTTTTCGTGCCTGCTACTTATATTGCGCCAGCAATGATTTTTCAAGCACTTTTCCTTTTTTCAGCTGGTTTTTGGCTCCCTTTGATGTTGCCGCTTTGATTTGCCTGAACCAGTGTAAACTAGCAAAAACCAGCTGAAATAAGGGAAATTGTTTGAAAATTCATTGCTGGCGCACTATAAATCACAGGCACGAAAACTTTATATCGTTGGATTCAGCTCAGATTGAACGTTATCATTACGTTATTTTTACTCACTTTTGCTCTATTCGCTGTGCCGAAATTTTGGGTCAAAAATTGGTATTTTCCGAAAAAATTGACTTTCAAATTTTGCAATATAACAGATATCAGGTGATAGCGGACGCCTAGGTGGTAGAGATGAGCACGGGCCGGATTTTTTCGGCCCGGCCCGGCCCGCTCCAAAATTTGGTGGGCCCGGTCCGGCCCGGCCCGCTGGCAAACTTTTTCGGCCCGGCCCTTTCCAAAATTTGGCCCGGCCTGGCCCGCCAAAAGAAAAATTCGAAAATTTTACTAACAATGTTATTTCAAAGGCTTCAATGAAGATGTAGAGACTAAATTATGCTATGAAATGTTAAATTTTGCCATAAAATAACCAGAATCAGTAAATCTGTAGCTAATTTTAGTGATCCAGAGTTGATCCGGCCCGTTTCGGCCCGCAGTTAAAAGATTTCTCGGCACGGCCCGCTAACCAATGGAGGTCAGCCCGGCCCGGCCCGGCCCGCGGACCGGGTCGGGCCGGGCTGGGCCGGGCCGGGCCGGGCCGACTTGCCGAAATGCTTATCTCTACTAGGTGGTCCTGATAATCTAATCGAAAAATTTTTCCGTTGAGCGAGTCGCGAGTAATAACCAGTCAAATTCTAAAAAGCGGCAAAGATCAGAGGATTTTGAAAATCGATAAATGCTAATAAAAACTCAAATCTCAAACGATTTTGTTTGGTCTTGCTTCATTCTGCGTGTTTTCAGATGGAAAAATTTTTCTGAAAGAAAGAAATTCATAGCATGCATATTCCGGAGGAAAACCTCGATAAACCGATATTTTAAAATTTTTGAAATTGACTTCTGTGCCTCTCGTGGGGACCCAACAAAATTTAATCCTTAATGGGTTTTCTTCCAGTTAAGTGGCTCCCTTCTGAGTTAAGTTGGACTCACTTAACAATGGAGAAGGTCAATTCAAGGTCACATTGAACTCCATCTATTTAAGTCCCCACACCAGCACAAATGCACAAATGCTACAGTAATGTGTAGACAAGTTGATGCTACGTAGCGATGAATAATTTTTGATAGTTTCTTTGTATTTACTGTTAACGTTCTTACAAAAGTGTAATTTTAAGGAAACAAGTCAACTAAATAAAAGTTTATTTTTAAAAGGTCATATCAATTATCATAGCAATATATCATATCAATATCATATCATATCAATTAAGTCCCTCTGAGAAAATAAACTATTACCAATACTACTAAATAGCAACAACTTTTCTCTTTATAGCAAAATAGTTTGCTTACAGCAAACTAAACAGCTACAAACTTACAGCAAACAACAAGCAAAGTAGTTTGCTCTTTACAGCAAATTAAAAAGACGTAGAATTTAAGCTGTAAAATATCTCAGTCGGCGGCAATAAGCTATTGAAATAGGTTTATTTTCTCAGGAGGACTTAGTTAATAAATCTTCTAAAAATAAAGTTTTAGGGTACCCAAGTTTTAGTTACCTTGTTTCCTTGACAGTTTTGTCAGAACTTTAACTAGTCAATACAAGGAAACTATCCAAAATTATTCATCACTACGTAGCATTAACTAATATCAACAGATTACGGTAGCATTTGTGTTGGTGTGGGGACTTAAATAGATGGAGCTCAATTTGACATTGAATTGACCTTCGAATTGACCTATCGTTAAGTGCGTCCAACTTAACTCAGCAGGGAACCACTTAACGCTGAGAGAAAAGTCATAAAGGATTAAATTTTGTTGGGTCCCCACGAGGGGCACAGAAACCTTGAAATTTGTCAAAATTTTAAATTTGATAAAAATTTTCCTCTCATCATGACCATTCAGAAAATATACAATGTTATGGGTCTCCGCTCCGATGAATATTAACTGCAGTATAAGTGATCACAATTTTGTACACACATTTTTGTGTCAGACTTTAGCTAAGCAAATGTTTCCGGGACAGGTGCAGGCTTTATGGAAGCTTGTAACCATGCAACTGCTAAGCCACACGGTTATCTGGTAATTGATTTAGATCATAACACTCCAGAGGACTTCAGACTGCGATCTACTATATACCCAGATGAGCTGAATGGTGTTTACAAACTGAAGAAAAGTAAAAACAATGTCAGACAACATAAATGTATAAATAACTGTGAATAGAAACTATGGCTAATCGATTCGAGAAAAATGCTGATTACCTCAAGGTCCTTTATAAGTGCTATCCGAAGCAAAGAAAAGGGTTGATTGAAAATGCTAATACCGAGTTAATAAAAACTATCCGAAACGTAATTATCCTGAAGATGTTAAACTGGCACTGTATAGACAGCACAATTATCGCCGACGAATGTTGAAAGATAAGGGTCAGGAAATTGTTGTCAAACAGACAGTACCAGAGCAGGAAAACATTGCGCAAGATCCCATTACACAGTCCCTTCCTCCTCATCTACAACAAACTGTAGAACGGCTCATGAATCATATAAGAAACATTCAAGATTTTGAAGTTAATGAAAAGGGAGAAATTACATACAAAGGTAGAGAAGCTAAAGGATCTAGAATTGTTGACCTCGTTCATGATTTTGTGAGAAATAGACCGACTAAAAGTCTTGCAATAGGTTGGGAGCTTTTGGTGGAAGCTCTGCGTAAATAAGTAACGTACCTCGGGAATTTGTTGGCAATCCTACCAGATGGCAGTACATAATAGAGACTGTTACACCAAGAAGACCAGCAGCACAGACAATTAACACGTTACGTCGAAGACTTCAAGCAGGAAGTGGCATTGCTCTAAAGAAGTTGAAACGGAAGACACTTTGAAGCACTATTACTATTCCCCTTCCAGTCCAGTGGCGTATTCAGGTCCTGTCAAGCTACATAGATAGGTTAAATCAATAGATCAATTGCAGCACCTCCTTCTTGAAAGTGATATTCATTTCTATACGTGTGATAATCCTGATATCAAATGTAGCATTGTCGAAAGATTTAATCGTACAATAAAGACTAAGTTGTGGAAACACTTTACTACAACCAGAAGCTATCGGTATCTGGAAGTATTACCACATTTAGTGGAAGCATATAACAGTGGAAAGCATTCAAGCATTCGAATGACTCCCCTGGAAGCATCTGATCCTGTTAACACTCATATTGTCTATCATAATTTATACAATAAAAAGACTGGACATAAGACAAAGTTTAATGTAGACGACGTAGTCAGAATCAGTAAATCTAAAGGACTATTTGAAAAGGGATATCTTCCAAACTGGTCAGAAGATTTGTTCAAAATTGCGAAAATTAGCTCAAACCTGTCACCAGCTAAGTACATTTTATTGACTTGCAAGGGAGGGCATTCAAGGAAGATTTTATGAACAGGAGCTACAAGTTGTCAAAGAACCAGATAGCTACTGGGTTGAGAAAGTAGTAAAAACTAGAAAGCGTAGTGGAAAGAAAGAATACTACGTCAAGTGGTTAGAATGTCCAGACAAGCTTAACAGTTGGATTAGTGCCGATGATGGTTTTTTACCTGCAACTGCCCAGTAACACTGGTGACTTTAAGAGTAATAGTCTAGCTCAGTACAGAGTAAGACTGCCTCATCGCATAGATTTAGATGGAGAATGGGAAGTGCCACTAGTTGAAATGATGTACCCTGTAACATGGGGTAACATTATTAGCAAGGACAGTACAATCTCTATCAACTATCCCAAACAACGTCCAATAATCAAACAACTACCAAGAAGACAGAAGATCTGTGTCAAGCAATCAATTTCACTCTTCTTCAGATGCCTCACCCTACTACTGGTGAAGTTATATCAGTAGAATTTAGATTTGATAGCTATAGGCACAGAGTATTGTATACTGTACCAGCGAACAAAATAGTAGCTGCTTATCAGTTAACACTAAGCAGCGACTTGAATGAAATTCTGGGAGTTAGTTGGAAAAGAACTACGAGGTCTGTTAACAAGATTATGTCTTTGGAAGGCAAACAAATTGCACCAGACGGCACAACTGCCTACAACTTGTCGGAGTTGGTGGCCGACTGTGAACCTGATATGAGGGCTGGATTCTACTCACTTTATATTTACTGTAATGTTGTAGAACCGCAAATAGTGGGAAATACTTTAGCTCCACTAATCAAAGTGGTTTATGTGGACGGACAACATGGTGACAGTGTTAGCAAGCTATATCATAATCCACACTATGTACCTGTGTTGAAAAAGGAGTTTAGCAGCATAGAAATTAATATCAACGATGGTAGCGGTCAACCTGTTAGGTTTTCTTTTGGAAAGGTGTTTGTCAAACTACACTTTAGAAAGCTACAACAATGAGAACTATTTACTATCCAGAAAGTATCAAGACGTGGGAAGACGCCTTACTACAAACAGGAGGTGCCATACCTACATACTCAGGTGTTCCATATCAGCGAGGTGAAAGTATCGGCAGTTTATTTCGAGGTCTATTCCTAGCAATCTGGCCGACGATTCGAAAGGTTGAAGTTCATCTTGGGAAAGAGGCTTTACGAACAAGCAGTGAAGTTGCAAGAGACTACCTTAATGAAGGAAAAGGCGTAAAAAGTTCACAAAAAACGCAGAAGGCAAGCAATTGGTAGGGTAAAGAAAACTGTTGGAGAAGAGCTGCAGCAGGAGGGTGAAGGAATTGGATTTAGACTGCGCTCGAAAAACATGAAAAGGCTAAGAAAGCGAAGAAAATTAGCAAAACCTGACTTATTCAATCATGGCTAAACTAGATGTACAGTCATTTCCTGGTTTTAAAAGTGAATTGGATCTATTCTCCCTACCTCCTACACAGGTAGCTGTAGAGAAGGGCTACTGGGCAGAGTACTATCCTCAAAATCCTGTATATCCTCCTACAGCTAAATATCTAGTGCGCGGCATAAAGATGGTAACTCGACACATTGCTCCTAGATCACAAACAGAATTCAAATTTTGCTGGACAGTTACCTAGGCATGTGATCATGGCAGTGGTAGATTAAGAGGCGTTCAATGGGTCGTTCACAAGAAATCCATTCAAATTTGAAACAGGCAAGATTAATGAACTATCACTGACATGCGGTGATGAGTACGTTCCAAAGCATCCTATGTAAATGGACTGGGAAGGCTTGAACTATACAGTTCCCTATATGTACCTGTTCGAAGGAATCAATATGGCAGGGGAATTGATATCAGCTATACAGACTACAGTAAAGGATACACTATCTTTTGATTTAACTGCTGACAGTGTGGATGAAAGTGCAATGGAATTAATTAAAGAGGGTGACCTGTCACTCTATACAGTTAAAGGAACCACTCAAGGGTCACGCACAGGGTGTAGAAGTCATTATATATGGTGAATTTGATAATCTTATATCTTTCGATCACAACAGAACCCCATTTTATGACTACTCAATATGAATACTTTGGAAATATCAGAAACCCTAAATAGAGATATTTTGGCTAAACGATGTTATGTGGGTGTTTTTCCTTGTGATAAACTACCAGATGTGATTAAGGGACCAGCCTGTTTTGTCCTAAACACTGATCCTTCTGTAACTCCTGGAGAACATTGGATTGCTATGTACTTTGATCAATATGTGGAGTACTTTGACAGTTATGGAATGGATCCTATTGAAAAATGCAAAGAAAATATAAAATTGATAAATATAATTACTATTGTCTACAAGATTTTGATACTGTTGTATGTGGGGAGTACTGTATATATTTTTACATAAAAGGGTTAGGGGATGGAGCTTTGATGAGATCGTAGACTATTTAAGGAAGAGAGGAGATGAAAACGAGTCAGTTGTCATTGTCAAGTGTTTCGTTGACAACCTGCGGTTCTGGAAGTGCTCTCCTACATCTCAACATTGCAAGTGCAGATATGAAAGTTGTCAATATAGTCCAGACAGGAAAACTCAGCTCAAGAGTTAATCTCAAGAAACTGCCTGATGTGGTATATAGTCCGAAGAGATTTAGCAGAGCCGTAATTACCATCAACTCGAGTACATTTTTGGTTTTCTCAACGGGTAGTTTTATGTGTATGGGAGCAAAAACTGTAGATGGAGGACTCCAAGCAGGACAAGAAATGGCAAGAAAGTTTGGCTAAACTGTCAATCATCAAACAACCCGACACGGTGTTGTATCCCATCACCTTGCGTATGATGTGGACCTATCAGCACTCTACAGATATTTGAGGACGAAGCATGATGTCTGTTATGAACTAGAAATCTACGGTGGTATCCTATGGAAACAAGATGGGGGAACTATTAGACTGTTTCAGAATGGGAAATTTTTTGTGATTGGCTTATGTAGTGAAATTAAGTGCATGTAATCTAGCTAGTAATGTATGTGTATTATGTGATGGTTTTAAAAAAGAAAGATTAAAAAAGAAAAAACCGTAACGGCAGCCAAGCCGTCTGATGGGATCTTTTGGAGGGGGTCGAAACGATCTATTATACTGTGGATCAGAGTTGACACAGCATTTTGGTCCAGAGCCCTCTATTTCTACTACTAACATAAGTTTCTGCAGATTGGGATTCTAGAAGATGTGGGCCAGACTCAAAACCTTCCATTTTTACCTACCTACCACTATTACAAGTTTCCGTTGAGTATGTGGTTATAGAATTTGGGTCCAGAGTCCTCTATTTTCCACTACTAATATATGGTTTTGTCGACTAGCTGTATATTTGGATTATGAACCTCAATCTTTCTCATAAATATTCAAGTTTCCAGTGAACTGCATGTTTCAAGTATATATATGCACCCTCTAATGTTAAAATCCTCAATAAGTTGTCCAATATGGTTGTTTGCTTCAGTTTCGTTGATAAATGTTGCCATGGATGCAATATTCTATTCATGGTGGTCTGTACTGGTTTAGCAGATGTTCTGGTAATTATTAAGGGTGAAATTCTATTATGGGGGATTATTATTCCAATGTGTTATTTGTACCGACAAATGTTCCTGCTTGTGACCACTGTTGCTATGGACATTATAGCCTGCTTTGTTGAATTTATAATAGTCCATTAATAATATAAGCTTGTTAGGAACATTTTCGACCAGTCCAGTTTGAGCTAAATAATTACTATTTCACCCTGTCTGTCTGAGGGTGAATTCAAGCTAGTCCGTAGTTGATGTTTGGTTTAATTTAGGGAGGTACTCACCCTCCCCTATTCAGTAACTATGTCTAATCTATTCTATCCTATTTTTCAACAGATAAAGTTCTAATTACTCAAGTTTTATTTACAAATTTTTGGAGGTTTAATCATCATTGACATTATCATCATGAAAAACAATTCACTTGTATAAACATAGACAATATATACAAGAAAGTGTAAGTTTATTTTACAATGTTTATAAAGTCTTGACGGGGAAAGCAGGCATTATTCACACAGGGTGGATCAAGATGGGATCGTATTCGTAGTGGCCCCGGTCTTCGTTATAGCGGCGATTCGGACAACCATGGCTCTGTTGGTTGATTTGACGATAGGGACATCTCCATCAAATCTTGCCTCCATATAAAAAATATATGGGCATTCGGCACATGGGGCAGGGAGGGTTGGTGGTTGTTTTATGTAGTTTCTTGACGCAAGATGTGCAAATCAGATGATGACATAGTGAGAGGATGTTGAGGGTTTGAGTGTCGTAACAGATCATGTAGATCTTGGTTGCTTCCTAAAATAAATTTATATGTTTGTGTATGTGTATATATACATGTATATACACACAGACAAATATAAATACGAGTAATGGTAAAAACTTTTAATAGTGTTATTTTGGATAATAAGTCTATTATATTTTTTGTAAAAAAATTTTGAATAAATTAATTTAATAACAAATTTTTAAATAATGTAATAACAAATTATTAAGAAATTATTCATAATTGGTTTCACTTACATTTTCTTCACCTCTCGCAATAGCACCTATCGTATTATTGACGTGGGTGTCCTTTGGTCTCTTAAAAAATTGGTCCGGTTGTAGCAAATGTTGATCCATCTGTTCAATGAACATCCATTTCTTTTTATTCTCGAGTTGAACCAAATATTGATTTCTCTCAATGAAAATTCTCTGAAATGAAAACATCGTGATTTACTGGCGCTAATTAGCATTAGTAACATCCTTGATTAAAAATTAGTCACGGTTAATATTTCGGAGTATTGTGTTATAAACGTAATTTAATTTCCTGTTTATCTCTACTTTTAATATAAGCTTACCTTTTTTAGAATTTCCACAGTGGGTCGACGTTTGTTTTCAAAAATGTTGAAAGGGCTTGCGAGGCATTTTCTAAGTTGTCCATTGGTTCTCAGCTAGCTTTGCTCAAAGGTTGGTTTTTCCATTTCACCCGAAAATATCGTATGTTATCGCAGATTTTCTAAAAAATTAAAGTCGGAGTTGTATTTAGGTGTATAGTTAGTTGTGAGTTTTGCTAATTATTTTTCCCTTAGATTTGAGTGGATGGTTGTTTGATGAAATATATTAAATTCACTAAATCATCTACATTTTAATTTATATCAAAGTAATATTAAAACTTAAAACTGATACTAACATTGACTAAGAATATCATTAACTTGCCTCATCTAAAATTCGCTCAACTTCGAAGATCCGACAATCCAAGGTAGGAGGTAGAAATGTCGGCACTGATCTTAGTTAAACTGATCTTAGTGGAATTTACAACTGCTTATATATGTTTTTCTGAATGGTTCAGTGTTAATTATTTATGATAGTCTGTATATATCAGGTATTGTTTAATTGTTTCAGTTTCTACTTAAGATTCAATAGAAAGGTGAAGTTGAACTTTCTACAGTTAATTCAATAGTCTGGGTGAGTGTTGCTTAAAATTCATAAATTGTTAACTTATGCATAAATAAGTTATTGTCCTCATATTCACTGTCAAATTAGTTACAAAGTTAAATATTCCCAAACCTTGTGGTTCTTTTGTAAGCATGATGTATGGTATTGAAGGTAATCCTAATTATGACCACTTGTAAGCTAGAATTTGAAAGAAGAGGCTATTTCTGGTGACTTAATGTGAGATTAGATAATTATTCCAAAACTTTGTGGTTCCTTTTGGGAATAAGTCTAATCATTCAGAATTATCGTCACGGATAAATAATAAATAACAATAAAGGATTTGAAATAAAAGGTTATACACTTTCAATGACTTAACGTTAAGTTAGTCATAAATATAATTACTATTTTCAAACTTCAAGCTAGCTGTATACTGTATTTTGAAATCAAAGCTACGGAAGTGAGTGGATTAGATAAAATCATCCTTCAAATAAAAAAAAGTCCTAACGGTAGCCAAGCCCGTCTGATGATACTCTCTGGCAGGAGTAGAAGCAGTTAAAAAATATCTGGTAATCCGCAGCTTCGAAAATTTGGCAGCCGTTTTGAACTGGGTAGGATTCGCAGCCTATGCTTTTACACTAGGGATGGGTGAGAATTTGTTCTAGAACCGGCCTTTGACATCTACTTACCTATGTTCAATACGGCTGCGAAATTTTCGCAGCCTCGAAGCTGCGAATTACCTTATGTGTTTTAACAGTTTCGGCACCTGCCACGAAGTCTCACCAGATGGCTAGCTGCCGTCACAAATGTTTAAAAAATCAAAGTGCTGAAAATTAAATTAGCAAATTACGTTCAGAATCCCATTCATTATAAATGCGCACACATATGACTAAACTATATCCAACAATTAAATCGTTATAAACAACAACATCGGCATACGTTATAAATCGGACGCTTATAGAAAACGTATACCCATCATAAATTTATTGACTTATTATTTAATGAAGCCCTGAATCGCGATAAAATTGGTATCAAGCATATCCCTATACAAATAAACACACACATTTGGACTGGTAATAATATTTGCGACATTAGGAAAACCCAATTGCAAAGGAATCCATAAACATTATCACTATTTAAGAACTTCACAAGTATTAAATTCGATAAATTTTAAAAGTTATGAAGGCTGTAACTTGTACAACCCGACACAAACACAGAGATACACCTTGCTAATAAATTAAAGATATTCATAAAGCTTGTCAGATAATTAAAAGAATACGTATAAATACCAGCAAAATCGAAAACACCGACACAACTTCGCTTCACTCCACAATACACCAACCATGAGTGAAGAATTCCACGAAGTGGAAAACTTTCTAGATGATGTAAGTTACCACATTACCAGTTCTATTATTATTATCATCATTGTAATTATAATTATTGGGACAATTATGATTATTAGTGTTGATGTAGCATACAGATTTGTTGATGTAGCATACAGATTTGTTGATGTAACACGCAGGTTATACCTACCCAGTATACATTAATTGACATGATTCTAATTTAATTTTAACCTCACAACTACAAGAGTTAACGTTGATAATTTGATATGATACACACATGCATGAAACAAATTATTTTAGGAAATCACGAACGACAAAAATACTTTTTCATCAAATGGTAAGGACAACCCATAAGCCGTTCAGGTTTGGAGCCAATGGAAAATCTTGAAAATGCCCTACAGATCCCTTCTGCCTATTTAAAAACAAGCCCCGACCAAACTTGGAAATCATAAAGAAGGTAAGCTACAAGTTGCAAATATATGTAGTGTACAAAATCAGATTCAAAATAATATTAAGTTTCTTTGATTACACACAATATGTACTTTGTGCGGGATTACTAATATCTTTTTGCAGTTAGTTCGCAAATGATGGTGATAAGTAAGATCGCAATGTTATTAATTTTAGAGAATTTTCATTGGCAGAATTCAGTATTTGGTTCAAATCAGGGAGAACTCAAACAACTGGATGTATTTTGAGCAAATGGAGCAGCATTTACAACAGCTGGATCGGTTTTTAATAAACAAAAACGTTCACATTGCTGACACAGTGAACGCTGTTGCTAGAGGCGAGGAAAGTGTAAGAAATGATGGTTTATATGAAATATAGTAACTATAAAAAATTCTAAAAATATGAGAATAATAAAACTGAGTGAGCAAATCTTTTTTCAAAATGTTATCAATTGTTTTTTTTGTTTTTTTGTTAAGAAAACGAGAGTTGTTTGGTCGATATACATAATTTTATGCATGTTTTAAGAGCCAACAACGATTTGTATGGTTTGCTATCGACCTCAACATTCTATCGCTGAACCATCATTTGATTTGTACGAAATGCGTTAAAACATGGCACTGCTCCAACGTAACCCATGTGTCGAAAGCCAATCTATTTTATCTACATGCAGGTGACTTTTAAAAATGACGTTCCTATCGTCGAATCCAGCAACCGAGCCATGGTTGTGCAGCTCAATCGCCGCTATGATGAGGATGATGGATGCTATGTGTATAGACACTTCATTATCCACCCCTTGTTGCATCTAATCAAAGAAAAGTTAAATAGACGTTTTTTACATAAATATTGAATTTACACATCTGATACTGTTCCAAATGAACTGTTTGATAATTTTGATTGAAGTCAAAATGAATCTATTAAGACAGTAAATTGTTTTTTCTGATTGAAGTCCTGACCATAACCATCTACGTTTAATGAAAGACTGAAGAAAAATAAAGACGTTAGTCATTTACGTTAGACTAAAATTTACATAAACATTCGCATGCATTTACATAAAAATCTAGCAAACGCATATGGCAAGAACTACCTGCAACCAATTTATCAAGCAACCAACCAACCAAACTGAAGCTAACATTTTTAACAGCTTAGACATATGGCGCACCTTCAGCTCCTAATTCACATCGTTACTGTTAAACGATCACCCATGCAATAAATCCAAGCTGTGCGTAGGCAACAACTGAAATACCCCAGCATCAACCTCAAAGTCATCCCGAAGTTCGAAAAACTTAGCAACAGTTGTATCAATGTATATGGAGAACCTCAGAACAATGTTATATATTTCTAGCCTCGTTTTGCTGCCTCATATTGACTTATTGTTATTATCAAAAGGAATTAAGCATCATTGTTGTTGGATCAAAATTTGGATCGACTGCTGGCAAACGAAAGACAGCACAAAGCGAAGAAGTACTTTTGCCCTCTCTGCTTGATACCATGTTATTATGAGGAAAAACAGAAACAACATTTGGAACAATGTGAGAAGAATGAGCCTACTGTGATGCCTGAAGATAAGTGGCTTCACTTTAGAATCATGTACAAGATGTACGTGGTTCATTAAATCACTAACAACGTTAGCACACAAAACTCTCGACTGCACGGGATAAGCTAAGCTTTTTCCGGCTTTCAGAATTGTCCAGCTCCAGAGTTTTCCAACCAAATTGCTATAATAGTCGATCCATACAAAGTAGGTGTATAATTCTTCTTTGTAATCAGGACATTATGAAAGTACATTACGAATTATTACATTACATTATGTACATTACATTATTATGAGAGTACATTATGAAATCAGGAGTAATTTGTCGAACTATGTAAACATTATCGCTAACTTACAGCGATGATAGGTTATACCAAGAGTTACACAAACTAACCAACAAAACTGACACGCTGATTTTGATTTTCAACATCACTACTACTTACTGCCAAGTTTACGAGACTAAGAACAAGCGTCACTCTCTTAGTTATGAACCAAAAACATCATCTGCACTATAACAGGTGACGCCTCCCTCCAACTGAGTGCTTAGTGATATCCCGCAACTGAGTACCCAGTACACATTGTAACTCGCTCACTTGTTTGTTTAGGTGTTGAAACTCAGAAACAAGCGAGTCAGCTGATATAAACGTTTCGAGTAATTAATCAAAGCTTCGACACGTAAATAAATATACAAAGCAGTGGGCATACACAATTGTGAACTCAACACTCAGTTGTGGGAGGGTTAAAAGATTCTCAGTTGAGGGGCACCCGTATGCCGGTGACATTTTCAGGTAATAACCAAAAGTGCCGCCTGCCGCAGTGTTACGAAGTTGCTATGTACGCACGGCACTGCTAAGAGTAATTTATAAATCTTTCTGTGTTTGTAGATTCAAACATGCCTAGAGTTTCAATTGCGCGAACCTACCTGGCCTCTTATTCCCATAACTATTCGCTGAGAAATAGAACCTTTGACTTCCCAAGTTCTAGCTTTTATATGAAACTTACCTGTGCAAGGTATTTTTAGCAAGGGCTGTATTGTTTTTGTTGAGCCTTGGCAGCTACCGCGAAAATGTCAGATGCAAACATAGTTGATTTCGAGAGAGTAAGTGCCACTTTCCTTTGTAATTTTGTAGGTTGCTGTGCCGTTGATGTTCTGTATTTTTAGCATTAATTTTGCCGTTTCTAATTAGTATGTTTAATGCTGGCCATTATAGCGCCTTTGTAGCTAATTCCACACTGTTTATTTTTTCTGTCTGGTTGCTGCCGTATATAACAATTTTCTGTTCATAATAAATATGTGGTTAATTAAATTTTAGGTGGTGACTGCTTGTGGACATAATTCGTGATGTGTTGACCGTCGCCAGAATATCCTTCGATGTCGTCGTCGGTTTCGGCCCGCTAGTGTCTATTTTCCTTTTTCTGTATCGTTTAGTTGTGTTAGTTTAGTTTAAATTGATCGGGCGCAGATGATTATTGAAAGATTGTGCCGATTGCGCTAAAAGCGGCCGCAGAATAATCTGCTCACCACTACATGTCTGAGTCTCTGTTCTAGTGATTTCTCAATTGGTTAACAATCGGAGGCTTGCTGCAAATAGAATTCGGGAGGAATGACAAAATTTAAACTTTGTTTTCTGACGCACAACCTGAGAACAGTTAGACGCCTCCTGATTTCAGTTTGATATGAAGCAATTCAGCATATCGTTATTGACTGAATTTATAGTTTGTAAATTTTCATTCATCGATAAGCGGTAAAAGTAAATTTCAGATACAATTAGCGCCAGGGATTATTCTTGAATTTAAGAAAATTTATCTACTAAAATTTCATGAAACTTCAGGAACATAATTGGATTTGATTTTTCTGAAAACTGATAGGGCTGTTTTGATTGTGTTGTGTTGATTCTAAAAAATACATGCGCAGGCATCAGTGTGTACAACAGCACACATCATTACACGTTGTTAAAGGGGAATATATTCCGCTGCAGCGAATAAAAAGTAGTAAAAAGAGTCCTATATGAACATGAACAAACGTGTAAAAATTGTGTACAAGTTTTACAGTAAACATGATTTATTTATGACGCAATTCTTTAGTATAATAATTGTCTCCGCTCATCAGCGCAGGTTCAGGCATTAAGCTAGGATTTGAAGGTCTGCTTAATGCGGTCACAGTACAGTTTGCTCCACCTTGGTATCCGATAACCGTACACAAATTTCCATTTCAGTTTAACATTCGACATCCAAACCTTCACAGTTTGTGTCTTCTTCAGCATCGATTGCAGTAATTTAGTGTCACTCCAATTTAGATGGCAGCTAAGGAAGAGCTCGGACCCCATGTGTTGGTCTTGCCCTACAATATATACAAACTGTTTTGCGACAATATTTACAAAACGACATTTATACTGAATTTACAGAATTCTTACACAACCCAAACGGTCGTTACGATTTTAGAAATGCGCAACAAACGATTGCATCTGACGCTTGCGCGCATTGAGCTTGACTTAGCTGAGCCGGCCTAAACCAAGCACGATTGAGCACGAAAGGTTTTGGACACGATTTTCATTTCCCACATACCATATGTATATGTCATTGTAGACCAGCCTCTTATTTTATACAGCAAAAGGAACGCCATTTCCGATGCCCACAAAACCAGATAACAATTGTTTGAAACGTTGGGTATTGTCCAGATTAACCACCAAGTGCTTACTTTTAAAACAAGCCTTGTCGAGCTGAAATTTTTTTATGGGCAATGTTTCTACCAGGCTGAGTTCAAATACAGCAAATTTTTTCAATTTCGCAAGGGGGGACCAAGGGGAACCGAAAAATTTTTATCTTCTTTTTGCTGAAAAAGGGTTTTCTGGGTATCAGAACACGAAACTGAAGTCTCTTTTCCGATTCAGCTTTTCGTTTGCTCAGTATAAGCGTTCATCTTAAGCTTATACTGTACTTATACTGATGTGACCAAAAGCATAACCTTTAAGACGGACCTCAGATTAGCGTTCTGTGATCCAGAAAACCCAAACCCAAATTCAACTTCAACTCGTAGAAGTACTGAAGATGCACTTTAGCTTATATTGAGCTAACAAAAAGCTGGATCGGAAAACGGATTTCCGATTCGTGTTCTACGTCCCCGAAAACCCCTATATACATCTTTTCAGCAAAATCGAAGACAAAGAATTTTTCGGTTCCTCTTGGTCCCCCCTTACCAAACTAAAATTTTAAAATTTTTAAAAATTTTTTAAAAGTTTAAAATTTTTGCATTTTTGAAATCAGCAAGTCCGAAAACCTACCCCTACCAAATTTCAACTCAATCCGGTAAAGTGTGCATCTTCAGTACTTCTACGAAGCTATGGGGGGATAATGGGAAAGACCCCAACTTTTTAGCAAAATTGAAAACTGAATTTTTCGATACCCCTTGGTCTCCCCTTGCTAGTCGAAAAAAATTGAATATCGCGAAATCAAAAATTTCGCTATATTTGAGCTGAGCATAGTTGAAAACAAATACCAAATTTCAGCTCAATTGGTCAGGCTTTATAATTTATAGCACTAGGGTTTGGTAGTCTGGAAAAAATAGAAATGTTCAGTACAATACAAGAAGTTCGTAGTGGGGTTCAAATTCTCATCGC
The DNA here is from genome assembly GCA_030248195.1 of Trissonchulus latispiculum. NCBI lineage: Eukaryota > Metazoa > Nematoda > Enoplea > Enoplida > Ironidae > Trissonchulus > Trissonchulus latispiculum. The sequence continues at coordinate 91,722 of JASAND010013973.1, forward strand.
CTTCTTGAAAAATGATTGCACTACTGAAAGAACTGTTTTTTCGAACAAATGTCTTCGTTTGTGTAATGATGCATTCTGCTAATTATTTTTAATTACACAGATCAAGATACCGCTACACCGCCTCTTGATTACACAGACTTACCAGCTTACAGTTAGAAATAGCTATATTTCTATAGTCAATATACCAGCCAAAACAACTAATCCGGTGTTCTACATGCAAGCTAAGAATAAAATGTCCGAAGTACGAAACATTTTTATTTCAAAATGAGAAATTGGTTTCAGAATGAAAAACAGTACAAAAAAGATTATTTCGAATTTTTTATTTATTTGACTGAAGAATTAGATTCGTTCAGTAGAGTTAAAAATTCACACAACCTGCTACTACTAGAAAATGTATTGAATTCTATAGGCACACGTCTAAATTTTGAAAATTGACAAAACGTCCCGCATATCATATTACTTCAAAAACCGTCCTAAGCCCAGTGGGCAATCCCTCATTGAAACTGATTTGATCCGTTCTCAGTGGATTATGTCCACTTCTGACAACTGGCTAACCCCTGCATAAACAAAGGTTTTACCAAATTTTAGAACTAAGTACAGTTGCACACAATGAAGATATCGGTTATTTCAAGAATTAAAGCTCTTGTCATGTTCCACCCTTTTGCTTTATTTTTTGCTTTATGCTTTGAAGCATTGTTAACTTCCGTGATTTTACCTCGAAAAGTTATCGAAAAGCCACTAATTGCCTGTTGTTTCTAGAGCTCAGCAGATCGCAAGGTCAAACTAAGGCTGTCAATGTTTAGGTCACGAAATTGTAAATAATGCATGGCTTAGCATCCCCTAGTTTTTACATCCAAATGCGGTCAATTTTCTCAGCAACTGTGAAACATTAATGCAAGCAATAGTTTGATATGTTACTGACGTTTTCTGCACAAACATTCAAATTGTTCTAGAATTTGCTTTCTACTTCAATTATAGAAAATTTCCAATAGAAACTACAGGAATCACTTTTGTAGATAATAAATACAAGAGCTTTTGTAGAAACACAGGTAACCTCTTATAATTTCGATAGGACGTCGTTTGTAGTTCTTTCTGGAGTTCTTTCAAATTAAATATTCAGCAGCACTATTACAGCGAATTGGCTTATTCGATCATAAGCAGCATGTCATTACTCACTCGCTTTCTATCGTAACCTGAAGTTGCTATATGCTCCTCTGTCCAGAAATTAAGCTGTTGAATTTAGTATTTTTTTCTTAAGATTGATTTTCTTAACTTATTAAATACAATTTGTAAATCTTAAATCTGAATGCTTTGGCTACTCAATCTGGCCATCTTTCATGGCATGGAAAACTTAAAGTCTAACAAAACATTTTAAAGTCTAAAATTCTGTAGTTCTGGTTAGAATCTGGAATTCGGTAGACCGAAAACTAAAAAGTTGTTGATACAACTAAAGGAAAATTTTCAACGTTGGAATTAACTATGCTATGCCATGCTATGCAAAATTACTGTGCAAGCAAGAGAGTTGCCACTAAGCATATGTAGCGTTCAGCACAAAAATATCCTTTTATGCTGCTCAATCTGCCGTTTTCTAGCAAAACTTGTCGCTTGATACAGTTGAGAAAAGTCGGTTATTTTCAGGTTACGTTGGAGGAGTTAATGTCTCAGCTATTTGACAGATATACTGAATGATAGCTGAAGTACCACTTGTACCACTAAGATATTCACTTCAGTTTGCAAAAAATCTGCGAGATTGCAATTCTTCTAATATGTAGTAAAAACTTCAACGAAGGCAAAATTAGTTTCATTGTAATGATTGAAAAGAGAAATGTTGAGCAACACTTTGCTATAAAGATGTTATAATAATGCATAAGTGATAATGGTTCAAACTTTATATCTCCAAACGGAGTCGCTGCTTTAAGGTTACAATTTAGTATATAAACGGTTTCCTAATTCCAAGTACTGAGTGAGAAGTAATCTATCAAAGCGGGTGCAACTAAAATGAATCTCCAATTACAGTTTAGCAGTAGTGCTACAGTTATATCTGCAAATTAACATACCACTTTTGTGGGACGACACCACTAAGTGTAATATCCGGCTTGCTGATAGTTTGTTGCGGGGAACCCGAGCAAAACCTGAAGACAGTCTGTCTTAGTTCTGATATAAATGCAAGATAAAGGAATGGATTCATAGCAGCATTTATTAGTATGAATACTTGAAATATAGCTCTGGATCGTTCAGCGGAAACAATACCATATCTAACCAAGACGGGACTGCACCAATATCCAATACATATACCGATAACTGCTGCGCAAATAATTCCAAATTGCAGTGCCAACCTCTTCTCCTTTTCGAAACTTCGTTGTTGCGATAAATTCAGACGTAGCTGAGGCCTCAGCAGTATCTTAATAAAAGTTATCCCATTCATAAGACATAATGATAGTACTATTAAAACACTTATAATGGCAAAGTAGACTTTGAGAGCTTTTAGGCAAAGTGGCACTCTACAGACGCGATGCATGCCATAGCTGTTGATAAATATTTCAAAGCATCTACAGGATAACCAGGATATATTTGGAATCGTGCTGATCAAAAATGTACAGCTTTCTAAACCTAACAGTGTCCAATTTGAAAAGAATTTTTCGTATTTCAAAGGTAGACTAATGGCCAACATTCTATTGAAGGCAATCAAGACAGGCTGATAAAAGCCCCAGTTAAGCATCAAACTGTATACCATGGCCAAAAATAATTTGTACGCTTTAGGCACGTTATTGTTCCCAAACATCAAAACAACGTTGTGCATAAGCAAATGTTCCAACATTAAACCGATGTTCACAAATCCCATCACCACAAGCAATTTGTAGAATGCACGTCGAAACTGTGACTTGTGTTTCAGAATAGTCCATATCACCAAACAGTAACATGATATACCAGACCCAGATATGACGTTTGTAAACATTTGGAATATAAGCTCCGCATCCTGAGATTGGCTTTCGTTCTGTTGTAAACTCAAATTCCCGAGGAGAGAGTTCATGCTTCAGGGGAAATATGATTAGAACTAGAAAATATAAAAAACTGCAACGTTGGTCTCGTCAAGAGTTGCATAAAATCCGCATTAAGGCATTTTGTTTCTTTCTAACTAGGCTCACCGGGCACACCTGCTGCTAGCACAAAGTCTCACGACAGTCTCCTTTGCGACGCTAAAAACCCACAGAATAGAACTGCACTAAAACTCAAAAGAAACAATTTTTTGTCCCACCGTCTGCAGTGTTGTTAGATAACAGCACAATTAGACTTCGGAGCTCAGTTTCATAAAAGTTGTCGAGTACTTGAGGCCTTGAATTGTGGATTCTCCTAACAATCCTCGTGTTTACTGTACGGAACTAAACCGGGAAATGAATGGCGAATCTATGCAGGGTGCAATTCGCTCAAAAGTCGATCCCTAATCTAAACCCTATCCAAAATCAAACATGGGACATTGTTGGCGTACAAATGAGTTTAATGTAACCTACAGTTTATCGGCAGGCTAGGGGTCACAGCAAATAAGGTAATAAATGGCCTAATGGCCGACTGTTCGGTACGACAGAACAATACTAACGATTGAATCGAATGACTGAAACTAAAAATGTTTGCGTTTATATAGCCCGAACTTTGGTGACAATTCGAAATATGCAAATTAGATATGCAAATTATATAAATAATATTGCAAAGCCAGTGTTCGCTACACCGAAGGAATGAATAGTTTGAACAGTTGATTTAGAATCGCAGTCCAAGACTGCTAGTTTTTCACACCGCAACTCGAAAAGATTTACGAAAAAGGCCCCAGTGCTTGTTGAAGCCGTTGCAAACTTGCCTTGAAAAGCCGGGAAAGGAAGTCGAATCTTTCATTATTAACTAAAAGATTGCAACTTTTCTAAATGCAAGCGGTAAATAAATTTAATTCCACGATGATATGGGGATGTTTCTATCAGGTTGAATTGAAATACAGTAACATGTTTTGATTTCCCAAAGTCCAATTGTTTATTGAAATTTCATGGGGAATTTCAGGTTGTGTTTCCAATCCTGGAAATTTGTTTTGCTTAGCTTTTGATATCTCTGCATTCTTGCATTTTAGGGTTACAATTTTAGCCGAAGCGAGTGCTACTAAAAAGCAAAATCGAGAAAACGGTTAACCAGAGTTTGTATTTAAGATTCAAGTTAATCAGAGTTTGAATTTAAGACTCCATTAAATACAACTTCGCAACTTGGTTGAGTTGCTTTTGACCAGATTTACGGGGCCACTTCCTGTCTAACACAGTGCATCTTCGGGTCGCGCATTAGAACATAGCTAGCTGTACAAATAGATGTTTAATGCAACAAACAAACAAATAAACAACAACAGCTACAACAACAAGAAGACTCTATAAACGCTTACATATTTATATTTACTTTTAGCAACATCAAATACAATATTTGTATTTCTCTTTGCGAATTGAAAAGATACTGATATAATTCTCGAAATCGAGACTTTTAGTATTTATAATTCAGGAGGACAAAATACACTCATGAATTTTATCTCAGTGCAGCTAATTTTGTGAAGACAGGATTGAAGACGGAGATAAGCGTAAGCCAACTGGTGAATTTGTAGGGTGAAAGTAAAACTACATTACTAAGGCTGTTTTCCTATCCCACAAACGTGACAGTGAGGAAGCCGTAGTCCAAGCGAAAGCATGAAGAGCGGCCGCTGTCGTATAATATTCCCCCGTGACACTTTTCCCCTTCCAAGCTATAATATTTGTAAATTTAGGATTTTTAATAGGGTTTTACCGTTTTGGGAAGCTTCCAATATTTAGGCTGTCACCCATCCCAACCCAATTTAGCTTAAGAAATGGTTCGAAATAAAAGTCAAATCAGAAAAAACCCGCAGTTGGGGAATTATAAAAGACACTAAACCTTAAGCTTTCTGTTTCACCGTCAAAACATTAACCCTCAACGATTCACAACCCTTACCACTGCTATCATCACGTTATGCTTTACTTCTGACAAAACATACATCATTTGTCTTATCTTCATCCATCATCATATATCATCTGACAAAACATGCATCAAATCGCGCAAACCTACATATGACGACGTTGAACAACTACAAAAGCTATATCCGTTGTATAAAAAGAATAATCTTCAATAATTTGGTTCCTACTCGAATCACCCTCCCTAAGCCAAGCTTTGTTATGCAAACCAAAACAGGATTTGTAGCAAAGAATTTTTACGAACCTTTAAACGATGAATTTTCTTTTTATTTTATTAGAACAAGCATTTAAAAGCATTCATAAATTAGCATACGAGATTTGGTATGGTTCACAAGTTTTGCAAGGGGCCTCCTATCGGACACAAGGATTCCACTTTCCTATATTCTTTTTGTAGATAAGGTCAGGTCTGGTCTAAGCTATCACCCATCGAACGTTCATCTTCTGCTATTCCTGAAGCCCTTAAATAATGCTTGACATGGCTCCTCGTGTGTGCTGAAAACTTTAGCAACTTTAGGTTTGCAGTTCATTGTGGGTAACCTATGTCTGAATCCATAGTGAACGTAATATGGAACCATACCGATCCATTCTGTAATTTTTGTGATTTCCTGAAGATCTATAAATCTGGATTCAGCAAAGGGTAGAGGTCTTATGGTATCATATTTAGACCGAGGCTGGTGTTCCGGGTGCTCACGCAATTTAACCACAGCAGCCCTTTTCTCCTGCACTTGCTGTAGATTGACATCCCTGGTAGGTAGTCGTGAGTCGTGACTAAAAGATTTTAGCCACAATAAGTTTTGTCCGGACATTTTGTGCCTATCTAAAATTAGTCACAACTTGTCCTGTAGCTAAAATAGATTATATAGTTTACATGAAATTATAAGATCCAAAAACTTTGTGACTAGTTGGTCATAACTGTTTTCTTCCCTTCAGAAAACCAGATGCCTGAGATTGTGCTGTCAAACTAAGATAACGAAAGCACTTGATTGAAAGAAAAGCAGCTGTAAATTGATTAGAAATGACGACCTGTGCTATGACTAAACTAAGTGTTAATTAGCGTCGAAAATTCGAGCATAACTAAAGTTTCTCTCTGGCGGTAAGTGTTACTGCTTTGCTTTGCAGTAGAAGTGTGTGACTCAGCGAAAAGACTGCTAGCTACAAATACTTGTTACTGAAAATAAACGAAATTTAGAACTCATAGCAGAATTTGTTCCATAGTTCGATCATCGATTAAACGCAAACCAAGGCAAAATAATCTTATACATTAAAGAATAATGAAAATGTGGAAAAATTATGCAACAATTTTCAAGTTAATGCTTGATCTCTGACCAAATAGGAATATAAGAACTGAGGATATTTAATAGTAACTACTTGTATTTATACCACGTAATAATAAGAAATAAAGTTGGTTGTAAACAAAATGCTAAACAAAATAATAGCTCACACAAGAAAATAATGAAAATTATTATTCATTATTCATTATTTATCATTCATAATTTTTTTAATTAAAATTTGCGTTATTATTCACAATACTTTATTGGACTCGCATGAAGGATTTTCTGAGGTTTTTGAAAACAAGTAATATCCTTGACGACTGATCCAATGCAAACATAATACAGTCTCCCTTAAGTGCTTGGGCTTTAAGAAGCCAACGTTCGAGGGACTTAGTAGAACCTTTTTTACGTCAATCATGTTTTTGCAAACATGGTACTAACCTGACTATTGTTTTACGATGGGAACACCGGTTCCCAAAAATTTCACTTGCTCCTTTATTGCTCAGAAAAATAATGTCATGCTACATTATCGTCAATCAACTTCTCTGTGGCGGAATATTGTTCCTTTTGGGGGCCAACTTGTTTAAGCCTTAAACTACGTGCATCATGAAGTGCCTATATATATACATATATATACATTATATATATATATATTAATATAGAGGTACTTTTTACTTTCAAGGTGAAAGTTTGTGAGTGTCATGCACATCCAAAAAATAACTCACGAAAGATATTAAACACAAACTCAAAATGATCTTGTTTAGTTTTCAGCAAACTTATTTTATTCTCAATAAGTGTCTTATCAGTGAATATTAACTACAGACTCAGACTCAGTAGCCTTATTTTATAATAAATTGGCATGACTTATCCTTCAATGTTCGAACTTCGAAAGTCCGTTCAAGAGTGTCAGATCAAATCAAGGGTTACTACTCGATAAGTTTTTCCACGAGCAAGCCTTAAGGCCACTTCACACTAGGCAACTTTAGCAACTTAGCTGAACAACTTGGTTGCTACAAGTAAATTGCTCGAAAATTGCCCAATGTACATGTGCAATTGAGAAAATTTGAAAAATAAAATATGAAAAATAGAGAAAAATATGTGGCAATTGAGAAAAAAGTTGGGATCTTTTCCACTATCCCCTCTCAAAACAAACTGGTTGGATTTGGGGTTATTGGGTGGTCCAAATGCTATCATATTTTGGTATGGTGCTACCTGAGGATCACTGACTTCAACAATTTCAAAAAGTTTAAATTTTTTAAAATGTTTTAAAATTTCAAAATTTTTGAAATTTTTTAGAATTTTTTGGTAGCATCAATGATGCTGTGCATTTTTCCTTCTTGCACCAACATCCGAGAATGCTTCCTGTGATCTCTACAGTGGTTCTAGCTGTAAAGATCGAAGGAACACGCCGTCTGTATACAGAACTAATCGTGTTCCTATTATGGACGGCATTTCCTTTGATCTTTACAGTTACAGCCGTTGTTGAGCTTGCAGGAAGCAATTTCAGATGTTGGTGCAAGAAGTAAAAATGCTCAGCATCATGGATTCCACTGGAAAAGTTTAAAACATTTAAAAAATTTTGAAATTTTAAAAAATTTAAAAATTTAAAAAATTTTGAAATTTTTGAAGTCACTGATCCATAGGTAGCGCCGTACCAAAATATGAAAGCATTTGGTCCACCCAATAATCCTCAATCCAACCAGTTTGTTTTGAGGAGGGGATTGTGGAAAAGATCCAAAAGTTGCCTCAACAAAGTTGTCGTAACCGCACTTGGGTCGACTTCTAGCGACAACTAGCACGCTGATTGGTCGTTTCAAATTATATTAATAGTCGTGCTACAGCTATTTGCATATGTCAGTATAAACTTTCTTTCTTTCTTTTCTTTCTTTCTCTTTCTTTTATTTTCTTTCTTTCATTTCATTTCTTTCTCTCTTCCTATTTCTTTCACTTTCTTGGTTGTCCACTAAAAATGATTGACAAGCAAAGGGATAAAGTTACACTC
>JASAND010013973.1:105000-130969 GCA_030248195.1 Trissonchulus latispiculum
GGAAGAGGGCAACCATTACTATTGTCTGTTTATTCTTCTTATTATTATTGGGTTGCCGCTTTTTACACAAAAAGGCAACCCTTTCATCTGGGTATGTCCCTTTATTGTGTTGCCCACTTTTCCAAAGGAAATGGCAACACCTTGTTATTGGTCTGTGCTTATTATTATTATCCGTCTGTCCCCCCCCCCTAGATCTCGAGATTCAGAAGAGTTACAGGGGTGGTTGATACCTTATTTTGAAGCCCTTGACTAGGACATCTCCCGGAAGCAAGATGGTTCCGAAATTCCGGATTTTGAAAATTCGGAGTTTTTCGGATGGTAAGGGGGGACCAAGGCGAAATTTCGAAAATCCAAAATTTGGTCAAAAATTTTTTGTCTCCGATTTGGCTCAAAAGTCGGTCATAGGGTAATTCGACCACGCTGATTTCGGAACTAAAATAGAAATTTCCGGAAAATTTTCGGATTTCGAGATATTTGATCCGGAAAATTCCGGATTTTGAAAAATTTCTCCAAAAGTTGTCGATATGGTACTCAAATGAAAGAGCTCGTCGAGCTGGGTAATTTTTATCATTACCATAATTTCCGGAAATTTTTCTAGGGAAAGTTATGGCCGCAAATTGGAAAATCCGGAATTTCCTGAAAAAACCGGATTTTCAAAAATTCGTTGAACATGGGCAATATGGTACTTAATTGAAAGCTCTTTGAGTCATGGGACAGATTTCCTGAACAGAAACAGCTTAAAAGGTGTCTAGCAAAATTTATACCCCAAAGGAATGTGTCGTGGGCAACACATTCTTGCAGTAGCGCTAGTTATTCTTATTATTGGGTTGCCGCTTTTTACACAAAAAAGGCAACCCTTTCATCTGGGTATGTCCGTTTTTATTATTATTCTTCATCTCGTTACCACCCCCTGTCCCCCCCCTCTAACTTTTGATTGGGTGGACCGATTGGGCTGAAATTTTCAGTGGAGGTTTGGGGTGGGGTGAAGTGTTGACTGAAGCGCGGACAGTCCGGTATTTCCCGGATTCCGGGAATGGCTGCTCCCGGAATTTTTTAAAATGGTAAGGGAAACGTAAAAATTTTTTGTCCCCGATTTCGCTTAAAAGTTGGGCATAGGGTAATTCGATAGCGCTGATTTCGAAACTGAAATCGAAATTTCCGGAAAATTTACGGATTTCGAGATATTGGACCCGGAAAATTCCGGATTTTGAAAAATTTTTCCGAAAGTGGTCGATATGGTACTTAAATGAAAGAGCTCGTCGAGCTGAGCAACGTTCCTTCTTGCGACATTTTCCAGAAATGTGCCTACCGAAAGTTACAGCCGAAAAACTGAAAATCCGGGAATTCACGAAAACCCGGATTTTAAAAAAGTTCTTCAAAAGTGGTCAATATGGTACTCAAATGAAAGAGCTCGTCGAGCTGAACAACTTTTCTGCTTGCGGCATTTTCCGGAAATGCGTCTAGCGAAAGTTACAGCCGAAAAACTGAAAATCCGGGAATTCACGAAAACCCGGATTTTAAAAAATTTCTTCAAATGTGGTCAATATGGTACTCAAATGAAAGAGCTCGTCGAGCAGAACCACTAGCGTAGCCAGAAAAAAATTTCGGAGGGGGGCAAGCCAAAAGTTTTCAGAAATTTGGCTGAAACGGAATCCTGTGGAGGCCGACAAGCTGGTATTTTTGAGATATTTTCGTGTTAATTTAGCGCCGCAGGCGAAAATTTTTGGAAATATTTAGCCGAATTCCTACTTGGTACTAAAATTTTTTCTTTCGCCTCCGATTTCGGGGGGGGGGCATGCCCCCCTCGCCCCCCCCCCCTGGCTACGCGCCTGAGCAGAACAACTTTTCTGCTTGCGGCATTTTCGGGAAATGCGTGTAGCGAAAATTACGACCAAAATACTGTTGCATTCTTCTGAAAATCCGTCCCCCCCAAAGGGAAAATGCCGCGGCAACCCATTCTCGCAACTTCGCTAGTTCTTATTATTATTGTCCACAATTTCGTGTCCCCCATGTCTATCTCGAGATTGGGAAGGGGTAGAGAGGTGGTTGATACCTCATTTTGAAGGTCTTGACTTGAACTGCTCCCGGAAGCGCGGGGAGCCCCGGGGGAGCAGAGGTGCTCCCGGAGCAGCCCCGTGAGTAAAAATGAGTAAAATAAAAAAGTTGTCCAAATGAGCTAATTTTGGTATCATTCGAAAGCTCTCGGCGAGTAATGAAAAAGTTGTAATTGGGTCAAGGCCTGAAAATGCACCCATTTTTAGTTATGAGGCGAAAAAGGGTCAAAAATGGCCAAAAACGGCCAAAACGGCCGTTTGAAGGGGTTTTCCGCCTTTATCTCGAGCTGGAGTCAACTAGTTGGCCTGAAATTTGGCATGTAGGGTGGCACCCGATGCGATAAGACCCTCCGGGCACCTGGGTTCCATAGTGTCAGGCAATTAGCAATTACTCGATACGGTGATGCTGCAAATGGTCAAAATTGAAAGTGACGGAAACCCCCCAATATGGGTATCATTCGAAAGCTCTCGTTGCGTAGGTAAAAAGTTGTAATAGGGGTAAAGCGTCAAAATGTAGGAAAAATGAGTTACGGGGCTCCAAAGAGGTCAAAAATGGCCAGAAACGGTCAAAATGGGCCAAAATTGAAAATTGTCGGATACGGCTGATACCGGTGTCATTCGAACGCTCTCGTTGCGTGGATAAAAAGTTGTAATAAGGCCAAAGCGTCAAAATGTAGGAAAAATGAGTTACGTGGTTCCAAAGGGGTCAAAAATGGCCAGAAACGGTCAAAATGGCCAAAATTAAAAGTTGTCGGAAACCCCCCAATATGGATACCATTCGAAAGCTATCGATGTGTGGATAAAAAGTTGCAATAGTGCCCACGCACCAAAATGTGGGAAAAATGAGATACGAGGCCGCAAAATGGTCAAAAATGACCAAAAACGGTCAAAATGGGTAAAAATTGAAAATAACGGAAACTGCCTAATATTGGTATCATTCGAAAGCTCTCGTTACGTAGATAAAAAGTTGTAATAGAGCCAACGCACCAAAATGTGGGGAAAATGAGATACGGAGCCTCAAGGAGATCAAAAATGGCCAAAACCGGTCAAAATGGGTCAAAATTGAAAGTAACGGAAACCCAACAATATGGGTATCATTCGAAAGCTCTCGTTACGTAGATAAATAGTCGTAATAGGGTTAACGCGTCAAAATATAGGACAAATGAGTTATGGGACACCGAATATTATAAACTCATTCTATAAACGGAAAAATGTCGGGCGGGAACCACTTGATGCCTTTTGACTTATTGTGTTGCCCACCTTTCCAAAGGAAGAGGGCAACCATTACTATTGTCTGTTTATTATTATTATTATTATTGTTGTTGTTAGCACCTGTTTGTACCCCCCTTTCAACTCGAGATTGGGAAGGGGTACAGGGTTGGTTCATACCTCATTTTGAAGAGCGTGAAAAGAAGGTGTGCATCCGTGAATTTCATCGCTCTACCCCCACCCAGTCGACCAGGGCAGGGAATTTAAATTTTAAATTTTTAAAAATCGTAACGGGGGTTCTGGTTCTCTGAGAAGGCGATTATCAAAAATGGTCAAAAAACTTTTGCTTCCAATTTTGTTGAAATGACGGTCATAGGGTAATTCGGGGGCGCAGATTCCAAATCTGCAATCGAAATTTTTCTAGCTTTTGAGAATCTCTAGATATGGCCAAAAGTTACACTGTTGGAGACCGCAAAATTGAGCAAACTGCCCAGAAACACCTAATATCCGTGTTTTTTGAACTGGTTAGTCATGATGAGCCGGTGTATTTGCTAGGACACGCCTAGAATGGTATATCAAGTAACTTTTAGCGATATGTAGTTGAAAATTGCTTATCCCAACTGCCCTTTTATGGGCAACCATGTTCAGGTAAAGGTGTCAAAAATGGTCAAAAACTTTTTGTCTCCGATTTGGTTGAAAAGTCGGTTATAAGGTAATTCGGGGACGCAGATTCCAAATCTGCAATCGAAATTTTTCTACCTTTTGAGAATCTCGAGATATGGCCAAAAGTTACACTGTTGGAGACCGCAAAAGTGAGCAAACTGCCCAGAAACACCTAATATCCGTGTTTTTTGACCTCGTTAGTCAAGGTGTCGTCATTATTGTATTCGAATAAAACCAAGCATATTGCAGAAGCACGCATTTCTTGAACGAGAGGCTATCAAAGTCTTAGGAAATAAAGCTCTGACCCAAATGGAATTTGCAGGTGGGCAACACACTCTCGCAGTCGCTAGTTATTATTATTATTCTTCTTCTTCTTCTTCTTGTCCCCCCCCTATTAACTCAAGCTAGGCTCAACGCCCGGAGCTGAAATTTGGTGGGTATGTGGGGGTTGGTCCCAAACCTGGCCCATTTTAATTTCATCGCTCTAGACCCACCCAGTCGACCAGGGCAGGGAATTTAATTTTTTAAAATGGTTCTGGTTTAAAGGGGGGTTCTGGTTCTCTGGCAAGGCGATTCTCAAAAATGGTCGAAAACTTTTTGTCTCCGATTTGGTTGAAAAGTTTGTCCTGGGGTAATTCAGGGACGTAGATTCCAAATCTGCAATCGAAATTTTTCTACCTTTTGAGAATCTCGAGATATGGCCAAAAGTTACACTGTTGGAGACCGCAAAAGTGAGCAAACTGCCCAGAAACACCTAATATCCGTGTTTTTTGACCTCGTTAGTCAAGGTGTCGTCATTATTGTATTCGAATAAAACCAAGCATATTGCAGAAGCACGCATTTCTTGAACGAGAGGCTATCAAAGTCTTAGGAAATAAAGCTCTGACCCAAATGGAATTTGCAGGTGGGCAACACACTCTCGCAGTCGCTAGTTATTATTATTATTCTTCTTCTTCTTCTTCTTATCCCCCCCTATTAACTCAAGCTAGGCTCAACGCCCGGAGCTGAAATTTGGTGGGTATGTGGGGGTTGGTCCCAAACCTGGCCCATTTTAATTTCATCGCTCTAGACCCACCCAGTCGACCAGGACAGGGAATTTAAAATTTAAATTTTTAAAAATCGAAGGTGGTGGTTCTGGTTCTCTGTCAAGGCGATTCTCAAAAGCAGGTGGGTGTCCCCCCCCCTAGAACTCGAGATTGGGAAGGGGTACAGGGTTGGTTCATACCTCATTTTGAAGAGCGTGAAAAGAAGGTGTGCATCCGTGAATTTCATCAAGTTGAAAAGTTTGTCCTGGGGTAATTCGGGGACGTAGATTCCAAATCTGCAATCGAAGTTTTTCTAGCTTTGGTGAATCTCGAGATATGGCCAAAAGTTACACTGTTGGAGACCGCAAAACTGAGCAAACTGTAAAGAAACGCCTAATAGTTGTGTTTTTTGAACTCATTAGTCAAGTTTAGCCGGTGGATTTGCTAGGACACCCTTTAAAAAGAAGTGCAAAGTAACTTTCAGCGATATTTAGTAGAAAATTTCTTATCCCAACTGTCCTTTTATGGGCAACCATTTTCAGGTGAAGGTGTCAAAAATGGATAAAAACGTTTAATATCCGATTTGGTTGAAAAGTCGGCCATAGGGTAATTCGGGGACGCAGATTCCAAATCAGCAGTCTAAATGTTTCTAGCTCCCGTGGATCTCGAGATATGGCCAAATGCTACGCTGTTGGAGTCCGCTAAAGTGAGCAAATTGTTTAGAAAAGCCTAATATCAGTACTTTTTTCGAAGCCGGTAGTCAAGCTGAGCTGGTGGATTTGCTAGGACTCCCTTTAAGAGGGTGTATCAAGTAACTTTTAGCAATATTTAGTGAAAATCTCTTATCCCAACTGCCCTTTCAAGGGCAACCATTTCTAGAAAAGTTCCTTATCCCAACTACCTTTTCAGAGGCAACCATTTCCCGAGAATCGACGCTACAAACTTAGCTGCCTGAAGAAAGAAGCGGCGGCAAACCATTCATGCCAGTTTAGCTAGTTATTGTGTTGCCCACTTTTCCAAAGGAATGGGCAACACTTTGTTATCGTTCTGTGCTTATTATTATCCGTCTGTCCCCCCCCTAGATCTCGAGATTGGAAATGGGTACAGGAGTGGTAGATACCTTATTTTGAAGCCCTTGACTAGGACATCTCCCGGAAGCAAGATGGTTCCGAAATTCCGGGTTTTGAAAATTCGGATTTTTTCGGATGGTAAGGGTGGACCAAATCGAAATTTCAAAAATCCGAAATTTGGTCAAAAATTTTTTGTCTCCGATTTGGCTCAAAAGTCGGTCATAGGGTAATTCAACCACGCTGATTTCGAAACTGAAATCGAAATTCCCGGAAAATTTACGGATTTCGAGATATTTGATCCGGAAAATTCCGGATTTTGAAAAATTTCTCCAAAAGTGGTCGATATGATACTCAAGTGAAAGAGCTCGGCGAGCTGGGTAATTTTTATCATTACCATATTTTCCCGAAATGTTTCTAGCGAAAGTTATGGGCGCAGATTGGAAAATCCGGAATTTCCGGAAAAAACAGGATTTTTAAAAATTCGTTGAAACATGGGCAATACGGTACTTAATTGAAAGCTCTTTGAGTCCTGGGACAGATTTCCTGAACAGAAATAACTTAAATCGTATCTAGCAAAACCTATACCCCAAAGGAATGTGTTGTGGGCAACACATTCTTGCAGTAGCGCTAGTTATTGGTTTGCCGCTACTTCCGAAGGAAAAGGGCAAACCCTTATTCTCGTCGTGTTATTATTATTGGTTTGCCGCTACTTCCGAAGGAAAAGGGCAAACCCTTATTCTCGTCGTGTTATTATTATTATTATTGTGTTGCCCACTTTTCCAAAGGAATGGGCAACACTTTGTTATTGGTCTGTGCTTATTATTATTGGGTTGTCGCATTTTTTTAAAAAAAAGACAACCCTTTGATATGGCTAAGTTTCTTTATTTATTTATTTATTATTCCGGTCAACATTTGTGTCCCCCCCCTTTTTCTCGAGATTGGCTGGACCGATCGGGCTGAAATTCTCACCATAGTTGTAGGGTGTCCTGAAGTGCTCCCGTTTGTAAGGGCATCCCGATATCTCCCGGATTCCGGGAATGGCGGCTCCCGGAATTTTTAAAAATGGTAAGGGGGGACCAAGGGAAACGTAAAAATTTTTTGTCTCCGATTTCGCTCAAAAGTTGGTCATAGGGTAATTCGACCGTGCTGATTTCGAAACCGAAAACGAATTTTCCGGAAAATTTACGGATTTCGAGATATTCGCCCCGGAAAATATCGGAATTTGAAAATATTCCCCAAAAGTGGTCGATATGGAGCTCAAATGAAAGAGCTCGTCGAGCTGGACAACTTTCCTTCTTGCGACATTTTCCGGAAATGCGTCTAGCGAAAGTTATAGCCGAAAAACTGAAAATCCGGGAATTCACGAAAACCCGGATTTTGGACTTAAAAATTTTTTGTCTCCGATTTTGCTCAAAAGTTGGTCATAGGGTAATTCGACCACGCTGATTTCGAAACTGGAATCGAAATTTCCGGAAAGTTTACGGATTTCGAGATATTGGACCCGGAAAATTCCGGATTTTGGAAAACTTCTCCGAAAGTGGTCGACATGGTACTCAAATGAAAGAGCTCGTCGAGCTTAACAACTTTCCTTCTTGCGACATTTTCCGGAAATGCGTCCAGCGAAAGTTATGGCCGAAAAACCGAAAATCCGGGAATTCCCGGAAAAACCGAATTTCTAAGAATTGTCACAAAAGTAGACTCTATGGTACTCATTCGAAAGCTCTTAGCGAGTAGGAAAAAAGTTGCAATAGCACCAAATCCTGAAAATGTACCAAAACTGAGTTTTCGCCCTTTAGATAAGAGGAAAATGGCTGCGACAACCCGTTGATGCCGGTAGGATTTATTATTATTATTATTATTATTATCCGTCTGTCCCCCCCCTAGATCTCGAGATTGGGAAGGGGTACAGGGGTGGTTGATACCTCATTTTGAAGATATTCACTTGGACGTTGGATCCTCAGTTGGCCAGTCCGATACCTTCCGGATTCCGGGAATGGCGAATCCCGGAATTTTTCGGTTGGTAAGAGGGGACCAAGGCGAAATTTCAAAATCCAAAATTTGGTCAAAAATTTTTTGTCTCCGATTTCGCTCAAAAGTTGGTCATAGGGTAACTCGACCACGCTGATTTCGAAACTGAAATCGAAATTTCCGGAAAATTTACGGATTTTGAGATATTCGACCCGGAAAATTCCGGATTTTGAAAAATTTCTCCAAAAGTGGTCGATATGGTACTCAAATGAAAAATCTCGTCGAGCTGAGCAACTTTTCTTCTTGCGACATTTTCCGAAAATGCGTCTAGCGAAAGTTATGTTCGAAAAACTGAAAATCCGGGAATTCACGAAAATCCGGATTTTGGGTCGAAAAATTTTTTGTCTCCGATTTCGCTCAAAAGTTGGTCATAGGGTAACTTGACCACGCTGATTTCGAAACTGAAATCGAAATTTCCGGAAAATTTCCGGATTTCGAGATATTCGACCCGGAAAATTCCGGATTTTGAAAAATTTCTCTGAAAGTGGTCGATATGGTGCTCAAACGAAAGAGTTCGTCGAGCTGAGCAACTTTCCTTCTTGCAACAATTTCTGAAAATGCGTCTAGCGAAAGTTATGGCAGAAAAATAAACAGAAAAACCTATCGTGGGCAACACGTTCTTGCAGTAGCGCTAGTTATTATTGGGTTGCCGCTTTTTACACAAAAAAGGCAACCCTTTCATCTGGGTATGTCCGTTTATTATTGGGTTCCCGCCCTTTTCCAAAGGGTTTGGAACCCTATGTTCTGGACATGTTTATTATTCTTATTCTTCTTATTATTGTTCACATTTTCGTGTCCCCCCTGTCTATCTCGAGATTGGGAAGGGGTAGAGAGGTGGTTGATACCTCATTTTGAAGGTCTTGACTTGAACTGCTCCCGGAAGCGCGGGGAGCCCCGGGGGAGCAGAGGTGCTCCCGGAGCACCCCCGTGAGTAAAAATGAGTAAAATAAAAAAGTTGTCCAAATGAGCTAATTTTGGTATCGTTCGAAAGCTCTCGGCGAGTAATGAAAAAGTTGTAATAGGGTCAAGCCCTGAAAATGCACCCGTTTTGAGTTATGAGGCCGAAAATGGTCAAAAATGGCCAAAAACGGCCAAAACGGCCGTTTGAAGGGGTTTTCCGCCTTTATCTCGAGCTAGAGTCAACTAGTTGGCCTGAAATTTGGCATGTAGGGTGGCACCCGATGCGGGAAGACTCTCCGGGCACCTGGGTACCATAGTGTCACACAATTCGCAATTACTCGATACGGTGATGCTGCACATGGTCAAAATTGAAAGTGACGAAAACCCCCCAATATGGATATCATTCGAAAGCTCTCGTTGCGTGGATAAAACGTTGTAATAGGGCCAAGGCGTGAAAGTGTAGGAAAAATGAGTTACGGGGCCTCAAAGGGGTCAAAAATGGCCAGAAACAGGTAAAAATGGGTCAAAATTGAAAATTGTCGGATCCGATCGATACCGATGTCATTCGAAAGCGCTCGTTGAGTAGATAAAAAGTTGTGATAGGACCGAAGCTCCAAAATGTAGGACAAATGAGTTACGGGGCCCCAAAAGGGTCAAAAATGGTTAAAACCGGTCAAAATGGGTCAAAATTGAAAATTGTCGGATCCGATTAATACTGGTGTCATTCGAAAGCTCTCGTTACGTATATAGATAAAAAGTTGTAATAGGGCCAAAGCAGCAGAATGTCGGAAAAATGAGTTACGGGGCCTCAAAAGGGTCAAAAATGGTTAAAACCGGTCAAAATGGGTCAAAATTGAAAGTAACAGAAACCCAACAATATGGGTGCCATTCGAAAGCTCTCGTTGCGTA
The DNA here is from genome assembly GCA_030248195.1 of Trissonchulus latispiculum. Taxonomy (NCBI): domain Eukaryota; kingdom Metazoa; phylum Nematoda; class Enoplea; order Enoplida; family Ironidae; genus Trissonchulus; species Trissonchulus latispiculum. Next base: position 114,859 of record JASAND010013973.1, read on the forward strand.
GATAAAAAGTTGTAATAGGGCTAACGCGTCAAAATATAGGACAAATGAGTTATGGGGCCTCGAATATTATAAACTCATTCTATAAGCAGAAAAATGTCGGGCGGGAACCACTTGATGCCTTTTGACTTATTATTATTTAATCTCGTTACCACCCCCTGTCCCCCCCCTCTAACTTTTGCTAGGGTGGCCCGATTGGGCTGAAATTTTTACGGGGTGTTGGGGGTGGGGTGAAGTGTTGACTGAAGCGCGGGCAGTTCGATATCTCCCGGATTTCGGGAATGGCGAATCCCGGAATTTTTTAGAATGGTAAGGGGGGACCAAGGGAAACGTAAAAATTTTTTGTTTCCGATTTTGCTTAAAAGTTGGTCATAGGGTAAGTCGGCCACGCTGATTTCGAAACTGAAATCGAAATTTCCGGAAAATTTACGGATTTCGAGATATTGGACCCGCAAAATTCCGGATTTTGAAAATTTTTTCCGAAAGTGGTCGATATGGGGCTCAAATGAAAGAGCTCGTCGAGCTGAACAACTTTCCTTCTTGCGGCATTTTCCGGAAATGCGTCTAGCGAAAGTTACAGCCGAAAAACTGAAAATCCGGGAATTCCCGAAAACCCGGATTTTGAAAATTTTTTCCGAAAGTGGTCGATATGATACTCAAATGAAAGAGCTCGTTGAGCTGAACAACTTTCCTTCTTTCGGCATTTTCCGGAAATGCGTCTAGCGAAAGTTACAACCGAAAAACTGAAAATCCGGGAATTCCCGAAAACCCGGATTTTGAAAAAGTTTTCCGAAAGTGGTCGATATTATACTCAAATGAAAGAGCTCGTCGAGCTGAACAACTTTTCTGCTTGTGGCATTTTCCGGAAATGCGTCTAACGAAAGTTACGACCAAAAAACTGTTGCATTCTTCTGAAAGAAATCCCGGAACCTAAGGGAAAATGCCGCGGCAACCCATTCTCGCTACTTCGCTAGTTATTATTCTTCTTCTTCTTGTCCCCCCCTATTAACTCAAGCTAGGCTCAACGCCCGGAGCTGAAATTTTGTGGGTATGTGGGGGTTGGTCCCAAACCTGGCCCATTTTAATTTCATCGCTCTAGACCCACCCAGTCGACCAGGGCAGGGAATTTAATTTTTTAAAATGGTTCTGGTTTAGAGGGGGGTTCTGGTTCTCTGGCAAGGCGATTCTCAAAAATGGTCGAAAACTTTTTCTCTCCGATTTGGTTGAAAAGTCAGTCCTAGGGTAATTCGGGGACGCAGATTCCAAATCTGCAATCGAAATTTTTCTAGCGTTTGTGAATCTCGAGATATGGCCAAAAGTTACACTGTTGGAGACCGCAAAAGTGAGCAAACTGCCCAGAAACGCCTAATATCTGTGTTTTTTGAACTCGTTAGTCAAGTTTAGCCAGTGGATTTGCTAAGATATCCTTTAAAAAGAAGTGTCAAGTAACTTTCAGCTATATTTAGTAGAAAATTTCTTATCCCAACTGCCCTTTTATGGGCAACCATTTTCAGGTGAAGGTGTCAAAAATGGATAAAAACGTTTAATGTCCGATTTGGTTGAAAAGTCGGTCATAGGGTAATTCGGGGACGCAGATTCCAAATCTGCAATCGGAATGTTTCTAGTTCCCGTGGATCTCGAGATATGGCCAAATGCTACGCTGTTGGAGTCCGCAAAAGTGAGCAAACTGCCCAGAAACGCCTAATATCTGTGTTTTTAACTTGTTAGTCAATTTGAGCTGGTGGATATGCTAGGACACCCTTTAAGAGGGTGTATCAAGCAACTTGTAGTAATCGAAAATTCCTTATCCCAAATGCCCTTTTAAGGGCAACCATTTTCAGGTGAAGGTGTCAAAAATGGATAAAAACGTTTAATGTCCGATTTGGTTGAAAAGTCGGTCATAGGGTAATTCGGGGACGCAGATTCCAAATCTGCAATCGAAATGTTTCTAGTTCCCGTGGATCTCGAGATATGCCCAAATGCTACGCTGTTGGAGTCCGCAAAAGTGAGCAAATTGTTTAGAAAAGCCTAATATCAGTACTTTTTTCGAAGCCGGTAGTCAAGTTGAGCTGGTGGATTTGCTAGAACTCCCTATAAGAGGGTGTATCAAGTAACTTTTAGCGATATTTAGTGAAAAATTAGTTATCCCAACTGCCCTTTCAAGGGCAACCATTTCTAGAAAAGTTCCTTATCCCAACTACCCTTTCAGAGGCAACCATTTCCCGAAAAACGACGCTACAAAGTTAGCTGCCTAAAGAAAGAAGCGGCGGCAAACCATTCATGCCAGTTTAGCTTGTTCTTCTTCTTCTTCTTGTCCCCCCCTATTAACTCAAGCTAGGCTCAACGTCCGGAGCTGAAATTTGGTGGGTATGTGGGGGTTGGTCCCAAACCTGGCCCATTTTAATTTCATCGCTCTAGACCCACCCAGTCGACCAGGGCAGGGAATTTAATTTTTTAAAATGGTTCTGGTTTAAAGGGGGGTTCTGGTTCTCTGGCAAGGCGATTCTCAAAAATGGTCGAAAACTTTTTGTCTCCGATTTGGTTGAAAAGTCAGTCCTAGAGTAATTCGGGGGCGCTGATTCCAAATCTGCAATCGAAATTTTTCTAGCTTTTGTGAATCTCGAGATATGCCCAAAAGTTACACTGTTGGAGACCGCAAAAGTGAGCAAACTGCCCAGAAACGCCTAATATCTGTGTTTTTTGACCTCGTTATTCAAGTTTAGCCGGTGGATTTGCTAAGATATCCTTTAAAAAGAAGTATCAAGTAACTTGTGGCAATATTTAATCGAAAATTCCTTATCCCAACTGCCTTTTTATGGGCAACCATTTTCAGAGGAAGGTGTCAAAAATGGTCGAAAACTTTTTCTCTCCGATTTGGTTGAAAAGTTTGTCCTGGGGTAATTCAGGGACGTAGATTCCAAATCTGCAATCGAAGTTTTTCTAGCTTTTGTGAATCTCGAGATATGGCCAAAAGTTACACTGTTGAAGACCGCACAACTGAGCAAACTGCCCAGAAACGCCTAATATCTGTGTTTTTTGAACTCATTAGTCAAGTTTAGCCGGTGGATTTGCTAGGACACCCTTTAAAAAGAAGTGTAAAGTAACTTTCAGTGATATTTAGTGAAAAATTAGTTATCCCAACTGCCCTTTCAAGGGCAACCATTTTCAGGTGAAGGTGTCAAAAATGGATAAAAACGTCTAATGTCAGATTTGGTTGAAAAGTCGGTTATAGGGTAATTCGGGGACGCAGATTCCATATCTGCAATCGAAATGTTTCTAGCTCCCGTGGATCTCGAGATATGGGCAAATGCTACGCTGTTGGAGTCCGCAAAAGTGAGCAAATTGTTTAGAAAAGCCTAATATCAGTACTTTTTTCGAAGCCGGTAGTCAAGTTGAGCTGGTGGATTTGCTAGGACTCCCTTTAAGAGGGTGTATCAAGTAACTTTTAGCGATATTTAGTGAAAAATTAGTTATCCCAACTGCCCTTTCAAGGGCAACCATTTCTAGAAAAGTTCCTTATCCCAACTACCCTTTCAGAGGCAACCATTTCCCGAAAATCGACGCTACAAAGTTAGCTGCGTAAAGAAAGAAGCGGCGGCAAACCATTCATGCCAGTTTAGCTTGTTATTATTATTATTATTATTATTATTATTATTATTATTATTATTATTATTATTATTATTATTATTATTATTATTATTATTATTATTATTATTATTATTATTATTATTATTATTATCATTTCAACTAAAGTTAAATGATCTAAAATATATGTTAAATTAATGTTGTCCAGACCCGAGTGATCGACAGCTGAGCGTTAGACATCAAAAGTTTCCTATCAGTCCCCCGTCTTATCCAGGCTACCTCGGAGGAAAATTATCAGATCATCGTGCCTCAAGTCCGCTAAGGAAACTGCCAACCTCATGGCATTTTTCGACTGATATTCAGGTCTGCTCTGAGGCTTCTTATCGTGAAGGCTCCCTTTCCCGTCATCATCTTCGAGCCTCCTCCACGGGAGAAATCTCAGAGACAACAGTGCCTCTGATGACACGGAGGGACATGGCAGGGACAGCATTTAGGCGACGAAGCGAGAGTCATAATACTAGCTATGACTGATGGGAAGAGACAAAGGTTTGCGCCCTCATATAGCCTCTTGGCTGAGTAGCCCGGCAATAACAACAACAACAACAACAACAACATGACACGGAGGACTTCGAAATCCATGGTTCCTTCCACCTCTTTCCTCTCAAAATCTGATACCTCCTCGGTTACCTCAAGGGGATCCTCTCCGAATCAGGTTGGCTCAAAATTTAGAAAGATTTGTACAGTCTCTCGGATCAGTTCTACTTCTGGTTCTACCTCGAGTTAGCTAATTAAAGATAGAATGAATGTTGCACACCATCAAGCATCCAAAAAATTGGAGCACCTGGTGGGACATGAACCCGCGGTCTCCTGCTCAACACGCCGACGCTCTAAACAGCTGATCCACAAGAGCTTCAGAGGAATGAGCTTAAACCGGAATTAGAATCGAATGTGCATAACTCACAAAGAACAAGTAAATTGCACACGACAAGTGCAGGGAAGTAACTCTCAAGCATCCCATCACAATGTACATGAACTTAATTAGGAGGGGGGGCTACTAAAGGTTTGCCCCGGCTTTGTTCGATTGGCCTACTTTTTGGCACTGATATAGAGCATTGGTTTGGTATGGTCAGAAAATATCGGGTAATGAAATCTTAGCCGCCCTCCAGAGTGCAGCTATCGCTTTCGTGTGCCCGACCCTCTATTTTTCAGAACTACTAAGATAATTGATTAACATTTCTGCTGGCTAGAAAAGAAAACTAGGCTAGACCCTAGCTTTTAAGTTGCAATTTGGCAACATGATTTGGCAAATGTGTGCAAAAAGGAGTAGGTGGCTGTATCTTATCGTATCATCTAAGGAAATTGATCTTCAAGGTTTGATTTTCGCCAATAATTTAAAAATCTGGCTAACGAAAAAATTTTAATTTTGGTGTAAACTACATGGCTGTAATTTGGCATATGCAGAGGCCCTACAGGTGTACTCATTTGTGCCAAATGGTAGGAAATTCTGCAGACCGAAAAAGTTTTTGTGTCAGTTTGAATCTTCAAAAATTGCCGAAATCGCTATTTTTGGGCAATGATGCTCTCAAATCTAAAAATGACATTTCTTGCAATTGAAAATTTTTGCGATATTTGAACTCAGCGTGGTCGAAACTACACCCACACCAAATGTCAGGTAGATTAGTGAAACTTTGCTACTTCTTTGGCTGTAGGAAGCTTCTACACAGGATTCGATTGACTGAAAATAGTTGTTTTAGTAATTTTTGAAGATTCAAGCTGATATAAAAATTGTTTCAGTCATCAGAATTTCTTGCCATTTGGCACAAATGAGAATACCTATAGGGCCTCTGTATATACCTATGCCTATAGGCATGCCAAATCCAAATTACAATCAAGAGTGCATAATCTTCGCAACCGCAAATACAAACCAAATACCAGACATTCTAGTAAGTAGTAGTTGATCATTTTAATGGTTTTAGTAGGGATTTTAAGAAGTTTAGAAGAAAATTCACGAAACACTTTACGAAATAGAATTGGAAGAGACAGGATAGTTGTAGCGGCCCTCACTATTACCAAGAGTGCATAATTGCACTATTATTAAGAAGAAGAGTAAGCCACTAGTGGGCTTCTCTTCTTTGCGTTGCGTAACGGTGTTCCGACCACAATACGCGAATGTTCCCCCGTTTGGGGAGGGTCGACCAAATCGACATTGCATACCCCCCCCCCCTCCGTTTGGTGGGGGAGTAGCAGAAAAGAGGTCCCCGTTTGGTGGGGGGGTAGCCAACAGCCAATCAGATTGCAGAAAACCCCACTCCGTTTGGTGGGGGGAGGTAGAGCAGAGGATTACGGTAGTTTTTGTTCTATTCGAAAATGGGTCCCCGTTTGGGGGGGGGGGTCGCTGAAAGAGGTCCCCGTTTGGGGGGGGGGGGTCACAAGAAGGGGTCCCCGTTGGGGGGGGGGGGTCGCCAACAGCCGATCAGAATGAGCAAAACTTAGCCTGCTTGAGCGACCTCCCCCCCAAACGGGGACCCCTTTCAGCGACAAACCCTTTCCCCAAATGGCGACTATTTTTGGTTACCCCCCCCCCACCAAACGGGGTCCACTTTCGACTACTCCCCCACCAAACGGAGGGGGGGTATACCTGTCGGCCCCCCCCCCCAAACGGGGGAACATTCGCGTATTGTGGTCGGAGCACCGTTACGCAATGCCAAGAAGAGGAGCCCTCTAGCGGCTTACTCTTCTTCTAATATATAGGAGAAAATCATGGACTCTTGTTACAACCTTATAGCTTGCACCAGAATTAAACGTTTTTCGTTAGCCAAACATTTTTAATTTCTGGTGAAACTTTGAAGATCAATTCCCAAATTTTACTCGTTTAGCCGCGTTTACTCTTTTAGACGCGTTTACTCTTCTAGGCTAGTTAAGTCTGGTCAGCAGAAATGTTAATCAATTATGTTGGTAGTTGTGAAAAATGGGGGTCGGGCACATAAAAGGGTTGGCTGTACACGGCTGGAGGGCGGCAACGATTTCAGTATCCAATATTTTTGACCACACCCTTGCTCCATGTCTGTGACAAACAGTAGACTAATCCTACAAAGACGGGCAAGTCGGTGGTAGTAGCCCCCCCTTTACGAAGAATGAAAGAATGTTGCACACCACAAAGCATCCAAAAAATCAGGCACCGGGCGGGACTTTTTAGTGTTAAACGTAGTTAAAGGAGTTAAACTTAACTCAGTCAGTTAAGGCACAGGGTTGAAAGCGTTGAACAATACTGTTGAAGTCACTTTCGCAGGATGGAACAACTTAAATTTTACTATTTTAATTCTCCTTTTGCTCGCGTGCGAAAATACCCTAAGAATGTGTCACGCTTCACATGGTCAGTTATTAGGCCGAAACCATGAAAGCCATAAGAATGTCAGCAAACTGTGAGGTACGTCGCAAAACTTAAACTCTTTAAACTAGGACTGTATGTCCATTCAAAAACGTGTCACTATAGTTTGGGAACGAATTCCAACTTAAGCTTGGTTTGATTGTGCCTGGGTGGCTCAATCGGTAGAGCGTCGGTCTAGTTAACCGAAGGTTGTGGGTTCGATCCCTACCTCAGGCCCGAATTTATCGGGTCTGTGGTGCTGTAGTGACAACTTTCTTTCTTTCGTCTATTATTTTGTATCTTTCTTCACCCTAGTCTTGGAAGGTTCTCTTGGAGCGAGTGATCGCTTCATACCATTACGAGAAGATATATGTGAAGAGGATGTTTCTGTAGAGGAACGTTTCTCAAAGTGGCAGTCACTGTTTCAGAAAAGTTTTCTCGAATTCAAACTTTCTCTCTCATGATGGCGATAAACAGGGTAACTTTACAAGAACAAGAGACGTTCATAGTGGCAAGAATTCGAAAATTCGAAAATTGAAAACTAAAATTTGAAGTGACTATCATCCATCACTTAGAATAACTGAAAACGCCATTCGTAATCAGCGAAACTATCAAAGGTAGTCAGTCTTTTTATAGTTTAATTTACTCTACTTATGCATGTAATTTTGCAAATACTTTTACTTTAACATTTACTTAAACTTCCTATTGCTAGAAGGCAACTGCATCAACACCAGAGCCGTTGTTGTACATATAGTTGGTGCCCGACTTAGTTGGTCTGATGTTGTCAAATCAAATGAGATATCGTACTCCAAAGGAGGCGTAAAAGTCCTAACTTCGAGTGCATACGATCCCCTACGTAATCTATCGCTTTATTTAGAAACCAACTTGTAAACCCTTTTGCTTGTCCTGTAATGTGCTACGACCAAAAACATCAGCCGAAATGATTGAACCGGAAATAGCACCGGTCGGACACAAACCGCCAATTCAGCCACCGAATCCCGGAAAAGATCATAGCACCAGTGATCGAGATCAGCCCCTCATTGATCAAAATGTGATCCTGAAAAACCAGTGGCGCATTCTGTCTCAACTAGCCGCTGGAGGATTTGGACAAATCTATGTTGCCGAAGACATTTATACTCACGAAAAGGTTGCCGTAAAAGCAGAGGCAATTGATGCACAGCCTAAGTTTATTCATATGGAATATGCTGCCATTCGCAAACTTCAGGTACAATGAAACAATGCGTACTAAATGTTTTTGACAAAAGCCTTTAGATATTCAATGGCTCCCACAAACATAATGAAGAATGCTCTGCCCGAACAATGTAACAACTCACGAAATTTCATTGAAACTAAAGCAGATTTTCTGCAAAGGTTGATGAAAAATCCTGAAAATGGGAATTAGGAGATTGGAATAGAATATTGTTAGCAAAATTATTCTTACTTATTCTTAAAAGACATGCATTTTACATTGCCAAATTTCTGTCAAAAATAAGACAATTTTAACGAATTTCTTGGGAGATTTAAATCTCCAAATGTAAATTTAAAAATGTTAACTTTAGCCTAAATTTAGACATTTTGGGGGACCTTTTCCGCTCTAATTATAATACTAATTTTTGGATGTCATAAATAATTCGACAAGCTTGCACCCCACACCCCGCCCCGCCCCAGAAAAAACCGTTAAAAACCAGGACAACTTATGCTTTGCAAGAATCTCGACTCGAAAAATAGATTTATATATTTCACAAACTTCGCAAACTGTATCCGCTCTCATGCAGTGTACTGAGCGCAGATAACCATTATTACGATATGACTGTCAAAATTCATGGCGCTGCAGGTGATTGTTTTAATTTTAGGGGATATGCAGGAATACACACTACAGTTATGTTGATCTTACGTAGTTCAATTTGAAGCTTTAGTTTATCAGCTTAAATAAGTATGTAGTTATGTAGGTCAATTGGAAAGGTTACAGTGTTACTAGTTACAGCCACAGGTGGACAAGGGGGAAATGTGGGAGGATTTCCCACCCCACCCCCTCGACGAAGTCGCTCACAAGGGGTCCTGAAATTGCTCCTACAAAGGGTAAGAAAATTGACCACAAGAGGTAAGAAAATTGCAAAGAAATAAAGTTTACGGCAAAAATTTTTAAATATTTTCCGGGTCCGCCGGAATTTACCACTTAAAATCATTATTTTATATCTAAAAAACGTCCGAAAACGCTGTATGTGCTAAAACAATTGCTGTTTTCCGTTAAAAAACCGCAAAATTCGATTAAAAAATCGTTTTAAAAAGTAGTCAAAGGAGAAATTTTTACCACAAGGGATACCGAAATTTGCTTCCACAAGGGTCAGTGAAATTTGAGTTTCCGTTCAGGTATGGTTACAGTTTTAGCATTTCTAGTAACTCAATTAAAGTGTTGCCGCCATGCGATCCTGTCCCGTTCACCTGGGCACGTTAAACAGCATTTTAGGATAATCACGAGGAGTGACGAGTTATCACCTCACAATTTTAAGTCAAGAAAAAGAGCATGTTATTTGCTAGTTAGCAGATACGATAAAGACCCAAATTCGCAGATAGATAGGCCAAAGTCCGAAGATACTAAAGATTAGAATCACTGCGCGGAAATAAGAAAAGCCACGCCACATGGTCGATTTGCAATAGGAAGAGCCTGTCGTTTGGGATACTATATGATAAGGGCGATTCAAAATGTCCACGATGTTGGTCTACTCCATCGCGACATCAAGGTAGAGCATAAATTTATAAAATGACTAAACAAAGATGCCGACTAAATTTTGATTCAAACTGCAATCCTGGCTTAATTTTAGGCCAAAATTTATGGGGGGGGGGTATCAAGGGAGTTCAGTTTTGAAAATTTATGGTAAAACGGTAAAATTCCGCATTTTTGTGTAATGAGGGAAGGTGGGAATTTATGGGGGCATTTTATGGGAGGGGGCTAATCAAATGACTTGAAGGTCACCGAATGCCCCCCAGTGAAAATAAGTCAGCAATCTCACTCGATTTCTCATTAACCAAAATATCAATGCACAGGATCGTTCTGTTTTTAAAATGGTTTTTTTGTAAAAACAAAGGTCCCTTGAAATGCGGACACAGACCTATCGAAGGAATAACGAAATGATCTTCAATATTTTCAATCTATCACTCACATTTCAACGTAGTTCTTAATTATTAGAATTATATTTAGTGTCACTGAACACTCTTGAACACTGCTTGTAACTCGTTTCATTAAGCTGATAAATTTCTACACTGTATATACTCCTTTTTATTTACCATCTTATATATTTTAGTACTTATCACATAACAGCATAACAATTTAACATTTAGAATTGAATTTCTTTCGGAGGGCACTTTCGTATTTAGAATGTCTGTTACACAAAATAGACATAAACCATTGGGTACGTGCGCTCCCGTGCCCAGCTATTGTCCGTGAGAAACAAGTCCGGAACTGCCAGCAGTAACTCAAAGAGCTTTCATAGGTTTCCCAGTCCCGAACCAATAAGGCGTCTAGAAGGCACGCTCCCCTCCTAACCAACCTTCTTCTGAGATCACATTCACGTCTATTCCAACCAGGCAGTCACATCACAAGTAGCACTAGCAGCGAAATGGTGATAACAATTAGTTATATATAAAATTTAAATGTTATGAGGGGGACGAGAGGCTCACAAAATCAAAGCTCAAAGCAATCTTCAGAAAGACGCGACCTCATTACGAGCATTTTTAGTGGGAGGCTCGGCCCCCCAGCACTTTTCGAGGCCGCTCCTCACTTTGGCCTCCTACCGCTTTTCGGCATAGCCTCCACTTTTTAGGCGGTCGCCCAAAAGTGTCAAAAAGTTAAGTTTTTGAGGTCAAATTTTCAAAAGTTTTTCAATTTTTAGCTAAATTATGGGTTTAAAGCTAATTTTAAGCTTAACAACAGCGATGTTTTAAGCTGGAATAAAAATGTTTCAACGTTTACATTATAAACAGTATATTTGTTTATGTACAAGAATAAAAATGTTCGAGCATGAAAATAGCATGAATAGCATGAAAAATGCAATATGGGTGACATTATGTTTAAAACGTTAATATGGGAGGGAGATGATTGTGAATGACAAGTGGGCTAGGCTAAAAGCGCACTATTAACGACCAGCTTCCCTGATCAATCCATAGACTCCCTCCTAGACAGTTGCTGGCGGCAGTTCTTTAGAAAATTTTACAATTTGTCAGCATAACTCTGCTAGCATATATATTTAGTTGTGCTCGTTATAGAACATGCATAGAAGTTATAATAATACACTTAGAATAAACTTTAATACTTCAAAATCCTCATGCTTGCCTGGAAAGCTGTAGAATGTAGAGCTTACTGCTATTGTATGTCATTGTGGAGTGGAGAGTTTGAGTGGTCGCAAATATGGGTTGTTCAGCGAAGCTGGTCCATATTAGTGCGTTTTCAACCTAGTCCTTTTGTCATTTACAACCAGCCCCTCCCTCCATATTAACGTTTTACACCTAGTTCTCTGTCCGCTTAAAACCTAATATCAGACATATTACAGTTTTCATGCTCCATTGGAGCATTCTTATTCTTGTCCTATTTCATTTTCAAGGTACTCAGTAAGACATATAAGTAAAAATGTCAAAGTTTCAAAAACGAACCAAATTCCGCGAATCACTAATCGACAATTGCACCTACAGAACAAAGAAGCTTGAAAAGTTCCAATTTACTTTTTATTGATTTGGAAATCCAACATCCAGTAACCACGGTTATAATAGGTTTAGGTGCTGTACTGATTTTATATATATATATATATATATATATATATATATATATATATATATATATATATATATATATATGTTACGGGCAGATGAATAAATTGGACACTTCTGAAAGTGTCCAGACAGATAGATAAATTATGCATGTGCGCAGACAGATAGATAAATTCTTACAATTATCGCATTCTGTCCGGACAGATGAGTAAATTATCTATGTGTCCAGATCATGATTGGACAGATGCGTAAATTTTTAAACTGAGAAGTAACAAGTTAAAGGGTTGCCTTTTTGTGAAAAAGCGGCAACCCAATAATGGAGAATATTTGTGCTTATAGCTGTTATTTAACTTCAGCATTATTCTTTACTTTATTTTAAATAGTTTATTCATTGTTCTAAAGCTTGTTATTATATTTTATTAACTTATGATTGATTAGATTTTAAAATATCCTATTTGATTTTGTCAATTTTATGTATTATAACATTTATTTTATGTACTTATTTGTATCAAGATATGTAATTACCATTAAAAGAGATCAGGCTATACGTATATAAGTAAATAATTATACGTTAGCATAAAACATATATATTAATTTAATTCTTGTTAGTTTCACTGTTGGTTTACATTTTAAATTACGTTAAAATGACGTCACCTAAGTTTCACAAATAAGTACATAAAATAATTAAAATTAATTAATAAATAAATAAATTATCAATAGCGATCAATAATTGGAACGATATCTAATAAATGATATATAAAATTAATTAAATCAAGTAATATAACAGATTTTTAAAGTAACAGATTTAAAATTTAATAAAATATAAGCTAATAAATATAGTAACAAGCTTTAGAACAATGCATAAACTATAAAAAATAAAGTGACGAACAATACTGAAGTTAAACAACAGATATAAACACAAATATTCTGGACTATTAGTTCTTAGTTTAAAAATTTACGCATCTGTCCAACCTTGTTCTGGACACATAGATAATTTACTCATCTGTCTGGACAGAATGCGATAATTGAAAGAATTTATCTATCTGTCTGCGCACATGCATAATTTATCTATCTGTCTGGACACTTTCAGAAGTGTCCAATTTATTCATCTGCCCGTAAAAAAAACATATATATATATATATATATATATATATATATATATATATATATATATATATATATATATATATATATATATATATATATATATATATATATATATATATATATATATATATATATATATATATATATATATATATATATATATATATATATATATATATATATAAATATATTGAAAATTGCCCCTTTAGGACATATAAACCCTTCCGTAAATCCTTATGCAACAAACCGCATCTCTCTAGTGTCGTCTTTGAGCCTTGCAGTTTTGACAAAAGCTTGGCTATTTTAGCGCCAAGTCCACATTTTGGCCGTCCGCCCATGTGGCATACCGGGCCGGGCAGCGAAAAAAATGGTTCACTTTCGTGATATATGCGTTTAGAAAATAGAAACAGTTCCGCCTGCAAACGTCCTCATCGTTCAAACACAGCGACAGAAAATTGCATTTTTCCAAGCGTGACTTAAACGAAAAAACAGACGGACTTAACTTGTTCGAAAGTGCTGGAAATTTTGAACAAATCATTTTGCGATTTATAGTACACGTCGTGTAGATTCCAACGATGCGAAACTTGTCTAGTTTCTTTGAGTATTTAGCTCGCACGGAGCTCGAACAGAATTCCAAGGGCCGCGCAGAGCCTTTTACACCCATACTATAGGGAAGCGCGCCCCTATGATATAGCCTTGTTCCCTCACTTCACCCTCCCTAGGACTACCCCCCCCCCACTTTTAAAACCCTGAAAACGCCAGACTAATAATTTAGCAGGACTCCCAACCCCACATTTCAAACTATGAGTGCAAAATTAATCCACATCATGCTAAACATATAGAAAGTTTTATTCTAATTCAGCCCACGAATTTCGCTATGGGCCTCAAGGATACAGCGATGGAACGGAGTCTATTCATTTTGGATTTCGGCCTTTGCAGAAAATACCGCAACAGACGGGGAGAATTACGGCCTCCCAGAAATAAGTAGGTATTCAATGCTGTAGTGGCATAAAATAAAGGTAAGATTTCTAAATTACGTCTTGTCTTGACAACATGGCTTTTTATTGTGCATTTTATTATGCACACGCACCCATAATTTCCAAAATGCACACTTAAATGCTCGGGCCAATTTCAGCTGCCACTGTCAACAACAACAACAAAATGCCCAAAAGGAATTAAATGTTTCGACCTTAAAACAAGGTTCTAGTTCTTAGATGGGGGGGATGCCGCACCATACTTCGTCTTTTGTAAGGATTTTTGTTCTTGGTTACGTCGTAGCAATCATGGCTAGGTTAGATCTTCTTTGCTCATAGCACTTTTAATGCCGCAAAATGGGTCATTTAACTCCAATGAAACATGAGTAAAAGTGTTGCCAAGCCGAAAAACCTATGCACTCGATTATGCGAAAAAAATCAGACCGATGGCCTAATGATTTCTCCGATAGAAAAGTTTTTATTTGTACATAACTCTCATGGCATTTTCACAGTTGTATCTTTAATTTCCATAAATTATCCTGAGCCTATCCCAAAAACTTATCATAGTCGACGTGTCCATAAAACTTACCATAAAACTTAATATGATCTAAGGTCCAGAATAACACATCGTTTGGATCTGTGCAGCTCCTGCACAAGATCCTGCGAGATCTGCGCAGAGTTCATGCTCAAATTGTAGAGCATATCGAGTTTAGTATATGTGCGAAGTTTCATCCCCGCATCACTTACCTTTAAAAAGTTCGCCCCGGAGCGGTGAAGGCGGCAATGTTTTTCCCCGTTTCTATAGGTCGATATAGCAGCAAACTCTCCTCAGTACCGGCAATTGTTGGAAACCAAAGGAGTATTGGCTTTGGGTAACCCAAATGTGGACGTGTAAACGCTCTATTCTAACTGCGGCGCCGCCGAGCCATAGCGCCGCACGGTGGTGCAAAATTCGGGAAAATGCGTTTTTGAACTACACTTATAAATCAGCTTGCACCCGCATAATAGGGGTGTAGGGAATATACATATCCCCTTACAAATATCCATGTTATGTGTGTACGCTCAATGCAGCCTTTTCGCCTAGCTAGTCATTGGCTTGACGCCACGTGTTAGACTAGTTAGTCGGGGAAAGGTTGGGTGTATTGGGCGTCCCCACTATTGGGTATTTCCTACTGGGAGGGTAGGTGTTTACTTCCTATTGGTTGGGGGGAATTCCCAAGCCCCGCCCACCTGGGGGGTCTCTCCAAAATTCCCCACAACACGTTGGTTGTTACTTTTCTGCCTTGCCGAATAGTCGGGTCTCCCCAACTATTCTTTGCGCTCCCCCCGCTTGCAACCCACTCCGCTCCTGCAGGTACGTTGGCCAGCGGGCCGTATTTACTGTGTGTAATTACTGTACGACTGTGTTAGCTTAGTGTGCCGGCCTTGCGCCTATATATTATTCTATAATAAATATTCTTTGTATTTGTTCCAACTAGGGCTAGTTAGGGTTAGTCTAGGTAGCCTACGTAGTAATTTATAGGTTTACTATCTATTGGCGAGGCTTCCCCAGGACTGGCTCTCCCCAAGCCAGGTGTGTTATCCATTGTGGGCGCAATCCTAGTAGTGGCTTGCACTGTTCATTCGGCATTCCCGCTACATTAGTCCGCCAGGAGAACGAGCCTATTCTGCTCTGATCTTTGATTTGATCTCTTCATCTGAAGAAATAGAACCTTGCGTTCGCCTGGAACTTGATTTTCTGGACTTACCTGGGTTCCGAATCTGAATTTCCTGACCAGATCTGATCTCATCAATTGAAGAGACAGAACCTTAGCGTTCGTTTGATTTGCGCCACCTACGTATCTACCTACCATGCGCCACCTACCCTTAGCCTTAAACGGCAAGTCTAAAGCGCCTGGCTTTTCCTGGGGTGTAAATTTTTGGCCTCATACGTACTTTATTGATTTTTTTCTCCCCCCTTTAAGCTTTGTTGCGTCAGACATACTGTCAGAATTTTCATTAGCACCTTTTGCCAATTCTGTTAGGCCTGTGTTTGTTGTTTTTAGGCGGATGGTGTGTCTAGTGTATTGTGTATGTATTACATTAGTTTGCTTGCGCTAGGCCGTTTTTCTCTTTTATAATTGGGGTATATGTTGAGATAGTATGTATTTTTCTGGGACTTTAAGATTTCTTTGACTTTTTAAAATTTTAAGATCAATTTACCGTTATTTTAATTTCTACAATATTTTTCTCCCCCCCCCCCCCCCCCCCCCCCCCCCCCCCCCCCCCCCCCCCCCCCCCCCCCCCCCCCCCCCCCCCCCACACAATCGAACGAAGTAAT
>JASAND010013974.1:0-135765 GCA_030248195.1 Trissonchulus latispiculum
ATATACCATGAGTGTATAATGACAATAGTGTGACAACAGCAGGCATATGTGATGAGAGCAAACACTAAGCACTGCAAGCTATCGCCTGATCCCGCACAAATTGACCCTCCCTTTAACGCCGGTGCTGCCGCCTGCAAGTGCTGCCTAGAGTTAACTGTAGCTAGTGCTTAATCTATTCTACTATAACTTTTGACTCAAACCGTGAATAAGAACTGCCAAGCTATAACTACCACGAGGAATCAGAATGATTACTAAATGGAGAGAACTTGAAAAGCCTCATAATGACAGCAGCATTTCTACGCCATTATGTGGATAGTCAGTTCTCAAAGCAGAGGTAGACAGTTACTGAAATTTGCAGACTGGCAGCAACGTCAGAATGCAGTAAAATGTTATATCAGACTGATGAAAACGACGAAGCAGAGCTTAGGCAGGTTTGGTAGGCAGTTCAGCAATTATGCTGAACTACACCAAAGTCACCTGAGCATGATAGCTAACAACTGTACTAACCAAAGCATACATCAAAGTGCGGTATGCTACACAATCAAACTATAGAATTTAGTTCACCTAAACAGTCAGATACTGTAACACTACTCCTTAGTTGACTGTTTAGGAAAATTTATAAATTGTTTAATACTGTAAAATGCAACACCCACTTTTCGGTATATGACACAAGATAATGTATGTACAGTAGTGATGTTTTAGGTACTGAAACTGAAACTGAAGCTATGCATCAGATTGTACAGATTTCAGTTTCAGGCACTGAAGTTGAAACTCAAACTGAAACTATTTTGGGAGGAGACCTGAAATTGAAACTGAAACGGAAACGGAAACAAAAATCGGTTACTGAAACAAAACTAATATACAGTTATCTGAAGCCCAGACTGCCAGAACCAGTCGGATCGTTTCTGGAATAAATAACGAAGTGAGTGATGATCAATAAAACCGGCGCGCATTTGGGTGTCACACTCATATACCTCCCCGTATGTAATGTACAGGAAAAAGCACAATAATAGATATATAATATATAATATAAAATATATATGTATATTGCGTATATATAGATCCTATGCATATAAAGGGTACATGGTAAAGTGTAATCTTTTTCACTGAAAACACCCCTACGATAAGCCCTACAGGCGCCCGTTCGCCCTAAGCAGTTGAAAACAAACGGCGTCCTTAGGTATCTGCAAGCAAAGCTCTTTCGCCGGTGGGAATCGAACCTACAACCTTTCGACTCGCACTCGACTCCACCCCGGCCATCAGCGCACAAATAAAATAGATCTAAAACGATTTGTTAAAGAAAAGAAGAAAGTGTGACTAGCAAAATGCTTAGTTTCAGTCAGTGAATCATTTGCCATTGCTTTGTCTGTATTTGTTGTGTTTCCTTTTTTGCGAGAGATCACAGAATATCATTTATCTGGCTTTGTCAATGTTGTCTATCTGGAAATCTATAGGTGTTTGTGTTTATTCTAACGTGACTAAGTTATGATCATATACCACAGCATTTTTTCGTATGGCAAGTATCGATATTTGATTCATGATTTTCATGTGAACGGAGTCTAAATACCGATAATGGGCACAAATATATAATTAAACTCAAATTGTTTGTGACCGGTTGGCCGAGTGGAGAAATCACCCGTTTGTTAAACCTGAGTAGCGCTGGTTCAATTTTCCGATAGTTCAGTTTTTAAAGTTACAATACTTAAGTCTTTAGTACACAGTGAGTATCTACTCCATCCCACAAACCTTTATGTGCAGGATTTGAGAAGTCTATCTTGAAAAACTAAGTAGAAAAAATAAGTCCAAAGTCGGACCCAACGCTCGCCGGTCCTTCCCTTACCTGTGAATTTTATCTGCTAGATTTGGTTGTGAAGTTTCTAGGAGACAGAAAAGGAAAGGGCAAGATTTCTTTGGTCTAGCAACGTCAGAATTTAAGAAAAAATTCGGCTTCTGTAAAATTTGTGGGGAGGAACTGACTTAATGACTCTTTTTACGCTTAATTAGTCTTTAAATGGCGCCCAACCGGGCAGGTTGCACACTGACTGCAGAACGAAAAGGAGAGAGGTCACTTTTTTTTTTTTAATTTTTTTTTTTTTTTTTTTTTTTTTTTTTTTTTTTTTTTTTTTTTTTTTTTTTTTTTTTTTTTTTTTTTTTTCTTAATGACCTTTGCATTTCTCTCCCCTCCCCGTATATAAATTTTTCTCTCCCCATCTTTAAAATTAGGAGTTTAGCAAATTAACAATCTGAAAACGGTAAGAAGAGTAAGTTCTACTGGAATTCAGCTTAGAGATTAAAGTTGTTGAAATTAAATTTAAAAGCATTATACTTAAAATCATTTCAAACAACTATTAATTTCAAACATTTGGATCCATAACATTGCGACAAAATTAATAAAATATTTTAATCTTTATGCTAACACACTTATGCTAATCAAGTTTGCCGTGAAAAACTGATTTCTGGTTAGTTTAGATTTACTTCTTTTAGTTTTTCTTCTTCTTTTATTTAATTTCTAACTTAAATTCCACGAAAGCAACTGAAAATAGTACCGTTTTTAAATTAAACTACTAAACGCTTAATATTAAAGATGTAAAATTTGTGGGGAGAGAAATGCAAAGGTCATTAAGAAATGACCTCTCCTTTTCGTTCTGCAGTCAGTGCTCAACCTGCCCTGTTGGATGTCACTTGAAGACTAATCAAGCGTAAAAAGAGTCATTAAGTTAGTTCCTCCCCACAAAATTTACAGAAGCCAAAAATTCTTTAAAGGGTCTTGGAAAGACAGACTTCTCAAATCTTGCAAATAAACGTTTTGGGGACGGAGTAGATACTCATTGTGTACTAAAGACCTAAAATTTGTAACACAAAAAAGAACTATCGGAGAATTGAACAAGCACTACTCAGGTTTAACAAACAGGTACTTTCTCCAACCGGCCAACCGGTCACAATCAATTTCAGTTTAATTTCTATTTGTGTCTATTGTCGATATTTTCATCTCCGTTCAAATGAAAATCATAAATCAAATATCGAAACTTGCCACACGAAAAAATGCTGCTGTATAGGGCCATTTCATAAAAAGCGCTTAAACGGCTTAACTTAAAAGTAAATATATTTATGAAAAGGGTGGTCGGCTTAAACGACTTAAACAGCTTAAGGAGGGGGGTCGCTTTTTGGCCGATTTTTCGACCATCTCCGATTTTGCTCATTTTCACATATTTTGTAGTCCCAATGGGTCCTCAAAACAAGACAAGAGCGTTTTGCGAAATATTGCTTCTATCGTACTGTAGTGCCCTTCAAAGGTGACCTCGACATGTGTTAAACATAGGAAAATGAAAAAGTTAGGTTAACAAGTTTGTGGCAGAAAAATTTTTCGCTGTATGCCAGATACATTGCTCCAACCTTGTTGGACATGTTAAGGACATATCAGAGAGTGCAAATAACCCTTCTGGAACAATTCGGTTGAGTGTCGGATTTTTGGCGATTTTTCAAAGTCAAAATTTTGTAAAATTGATACTTTTTGTACCACAAAAAACAGGACCAGCTAAACATTTTCGCTTCTCCTGGACGATTAGCAAAAGCTACGGAAATCGCTTATAGATAGTTGCACTCTATGCATATACAGAATTCTTATGATAGTAGTTGCAATTTTTTATCTTCAGTAACGAGCTCAAAAAACTTGCCACAAAATCTGCTAATTTTGCCAAAAATCATCATTTTTCCTCAATTTTCACGTTTTCTTAATGATTTCTCACTCGTTACCCTCTCGAAAGTCACCAAAATTGGCACATAAAACTCTCAATGCCTGCCGGACATTATGGTAAAGGCAAATGCTTCAACGTAGAACTTTTCTGTTGTGTCGGCACCTTTGATCTCTTATAGGTCATAAAAGTCAATTTTTGAAATTCCCAAAATACAGACAAATTGGGTATCATTCGATAGCTACTGACGAGCTGAACACCTTTTCTAATAGAACTATGTGTCAGAAATGTAGTGTCTGAAAGTTAGAGCAAGTTAAACTTTCAGGGCACAATTAGATGAAAAAGGCTCAGTTCACAATTGAAGAATGTACTGCGAACGACTGGCTGGATATCTCGGAGTTGTTTTAGCATTAAAATATTAGCCAACCTAAAAAATTAATTTGCAATATTAGTTGACCCAAATTTCGCTGCCTTCTGTCTCAACATAACCTTGGAGGGCAAATCACAGTAATTTTCAAGTTTTCCAACTTTATAGCTGTATATCTCTGCCACAGTTTGATTTCGAACTCTAATGTTTTGTCTTGTTTTTGAGAACATCTGTACCTATATTGTGTGTGAAAATGAGCGAAATCCGTGTCTATAGATTTTGACCCAAAGCGACCCCCCCCCTTAAGTGGCTTTCATAAATATTTCATAAATAACAATAATTTCATAAGCATTTCATAAATAACCATCGGCTTAAGCTTTAAGCCGAATCGTTTTCATAAAAAGCACACCGGCTTAAAAATGGAGTGACCTATAATTAAGCCGTTTAAGCCGGTCTCCTTTTCATAAATAATTTTAGTTTAAGCCGTTTAAGCCGCTGGCTTGAAATTCAGTTCAAATTGCCTGATTTTTAAGCGGCGTAAAATCACCGCGCTAAAACGGCTTAAACCATGGTAGTAGTAATATTAAAACGTTCATAACTTCCCCAATATTTGGAGTAGGCCAATGATATTTATATCAAAATGAAGCTCACCGTGTGGAGAATTCAATGGCCTTATTGGCATGCTTTCTACTACAGGTAAATATTTTAAAAACTGCTCAACTTTATGAATAACCTTCTATTTATCAGATTTACAGTTTTAGTAGCTTATTCAAGTCAAAAAATACTTTTTGTTTACTTGACTTAGGTTATTTTATGCTTATACAAGTTTTACTAAAATTCTCCAGCTTACAGCTTTGTTAATGCTGTATTGTAATGCAATGCTGTTAGCAAGCACACTTCTTGAGTCAGACCCGAAACCTTTTGAGTCATGTTCGTTGGGCGGAGTAGAGTCTCATCCAACCCTTACTTTTCTTTGGTCCTCTCTGGATTATTTCGGATATCCAGTTATAAAGTGGTGTGCGAGGGTAGCGCTGCACACCGAGTTTTGAATCACGGAGCGATATTCTGTTGAAAATTTGTAAATCTATTCGTTTTCATGATTCAATCATCAAAAACAATCCAGATTCGTTCTATTATAAAAAATTTAACAAGCAGTCCCCTAAGGCGGCATTATTCCCCAGTTGAACCTCAGCTTTTCCGGGGGGGGGGGGGGTAGTTACATATGATATTTCTTGGAAATCCTCTGAAAGCATTTGCTGCTAATACGTATTTTAAATTTTAAATTTATAATTTCCAAAATGAAATTGAAACGAGCAGGCCCCAAACAAGTGTGAAACCTAGAGATTCACCCTGTATACGCATAATTAAGAGATATTTAATTATTGGTGTTTAATAATGAAAATTAAGTAGACACACAAAAAGGTAACAACGGTGCATTGCAATACCACAACTAAACAGCCTCAGGGCCAAGCATAGACTTAAAGAAGACGTACAAGCAGCCAGTAAGAAACAACCAACCAGTGTTGCTAACAGCAACCTCCAAACTGAATTGAAAAGGGAGGAGGAGTTAAACAGAACTTCTAAAACTATAGTTCAAAGTCCTGAATTCAGCGAATTGCTTAGGCAATTCAAGCAATTTGCATCCGAACAACAAACTCCAGGGAGCAATAGTTGCAAAGCACATTAGATTCAGATAATGCTGCACTAGTCATAATTCCAGGAATAACAACAATGTTCCAAATTGCCAATACCCAAAGTTTAGCAGACAAAACAAGAGAAAAAACTAAACTAAAACTTAGCAACAGTTTAACAGAAAGGAAAGATTGGACCTTCACATACCTCCCCCCTTCGGAAGAGGGATCGTCTCCTGACGAATCTCAAGGCACAGATCGCTCAGGCGAAATACAGTTCGAAAACAACTACTCAGGCAGTCACAGAACAGAAACACATACCAACAACGGCATCTCAGGATGATAATATAGCAAAACAATACCAAAAATAAGAATATCGTAATTTCAAGAACATATTGATGACTTAGAAAAGTTCTACTCTATCGGTTCTTCCTTATCAAACAGTTTAATTTCAAAAGGTGAGGTCTTCTATGTTCAGTGTTCAGCAGGCGAAGGTCACACCAGAAGATGAAATATCTATTGAATATAATCATTCAACAATAGCCAGGTATCAATTGGAATATTAGGAGTAAGGATCAGGTGGAGCCGTTAATAAAAGTAGCAATTATCATAGCAATAAGAAACAGAAGATCGCACATAAGAATGCCAATTCAAGCAAAATTATTGAATTTCCATCCAATTACCTAGTTCCAGGATCCATAGCCATTGATAATGTATGGGAACAAAGGATCGACGAGCTACGAAACTACCATAGCAACAAAAGTTGGACAAGCAAACTAAACGATTTCTCTGAATACTTCAAACGGCGTATCCCCATAGTAGACGAAAATCGTTTGGTCTAGTCACCAACAGCTCAGGCCGCTGGTGGCGCCCAAGACAACTTGATGTGCCAAGTGCGGTGGAACTGGTACAGTGTCAAACTCTAGTGCTGGCGACTGCAAAGGAGGAGCGGCAACGATCTGCTCAGGCAGATGTTGGACTGGATCCTCCTGGCCTGCAGCAAAGATTTCCTAATCTGGTGGTTGCTCAGCAGCCATCTGTACATTTTCAGCAGAAGCATCCGGCTGGGCAGTAACCGACGGCTCGGTTGCCGCAGGGGATGGGTCATCGCTGGCTAAGTCAATAGGAACCTCGGGATTACCACCTGGTGATGGGTCGGAATCGGCCATGGCAGGGGCTCTAGCGTCGATTTCAGTGGCGATAGTAGCAATCAGATCTAACAATACATAGTTCCACGGCCTCATCATTCACTGGGAAATAATCGAAAATAAATAGTTCGACGGAATAGTTCGAGTCAGCGGGCTCTCCTAAGATCTCGCTCTCGGAATCTTCATCTTGAAGTGCATCTGGTCTCCATCCACCGATAGCCATCATCGTTATGTTAGTTTGGCTGAAAGTCTGAAACAGATTACATTGAAGTTCAAATTACAAGAAAGTTAGGAAACTGTCAGGAGTGAGGAGGCATAAAATCAGGACATATTACGCGCATACCGTATAAAACAAAAATAAGAACAAGACAATTTTCTCACCAGATAGGTGAATACATATAGACAGATATATACAAAATTACTCAACTAATTAACACGACAGATGGATACAAAGACAAAGACAAAGACAAAGACACTTAAAAATATGTAACTGCCATAAATACGCAACATGTAAAAGAGTACGTTAAATAATATGTATGCAAGCACAAAACATCAGCGAAGATGCTTAGGCACAGCACACAAAAATGCGATATCTTAGGATCAAATACATGCACACACGTCAGATCAGTCATGACACAAAATAACGTTCTAAACTAACATGCATACATGATAAACGCAGTTGAAAGAAGCAAGTAATAAAACACAAATATTAAAATTTTAATCGCGGGACTTCAAAGTCTGACTGATAAACGAATATTAACTAACCAAGTACATCGTAATAGTGAAAATAGCACGGCACATTTAACAGATATGATTCGTAAGTTGAACAGGTAATGTGGCGTTTTTTTTGGTGTAAGAACCTTTTTCGTTGGTGCACAGCTCAGGCTGCGAATCAAGACAAAATTGAGGAAACAAACTACAACCAGAAACAGTACAAAAGAAAGCCAAATCCAGGTAAACCAAAAATCAGAGCAACGTGACAAAGTCTTGA
This sequence comes from Trissonchulus latispiculum, assembly GCA_030248195.1. NCBI lineage: Eukaryota > Metazoa > Nematoda > Enoplea > Enoplida > Ironidae > Trissonchulus > Trissonchulus latispiculum. Next base: position 7,830 of record JASAND010013974.1, read on the forward strand.
CAGTTGGAGGAGGTTCAGGTGGTGGCCTGGGCCGGTATCCACATGTAATATCAAAAGAAAGGCTCTCTTCAAACATTAGCAGTGCCCCACAAAGCAATGGAGGCTGCAGTTTTGACAATACAGTAACATATCGACATTTTCGTTCAGCAATGACTTCTCCATTATGACCGAGTTTAAATGCTTCTGCAACCACATGTTGCTGCAGCAAGTCAGAGACATCGTAGTAGCTCACTGCACTAGTCACACTCTCTGAACATCTGTAGACGGCGGAACTTTTAGAGTTCTTCACGTTAGCAGAGACCTCAGGGTCTGACCGCACTGAAGCGTATAATTCCGCAAAGCGTTCTTCTTGATTAGTCCTTGACTCCCAATAGACATCTGTTCTGTTCGATCTGAAGCAGTCCTCGGAGCGCCATCTATCCTGGAATGCGACCTCCACGTGATGCAGAGTGAATGTAGTACCTAAATGATCACCAGTTATCCAACAACCGCTTACTAAGCAATGAGCATCTTCTTTGTTGAATTCGATTCCCAAAAATTGTTCCTGTTGATTACAGTCAGCAAGCAGTACTACTTCGCTCTCCATGCTTGAGTTCAAAGGATCTTCGCATTTTGATGGATGCAAGTTATCAGCATCCCACGAAACATTGTAGGCATCCGTCAGCACAGCCCCAGAAATGGTCACTGGTCTTCCTGCCGCTTTGTCAACTGAAAAGGGTTCAGAGCAACTAATTCTCCCAGGGCAACCTTGCGCTGAGCATGAAAGTTTCTCCTTGCTGTGATGCAAACAATTGTCCATTGCTGAATGTTTCCATTCTGCCACTGCGATCCCAGTGGTACTCCTAATTCTTAAAGTACAGGGCATGTCAGTGCTCCTAGGTGCTGAAAAGGCCAATGCATCACCTTTTTCAGAAACATTACTAAGGCAAGTTATTCCATCTGATTGGGGCATATTGTTAGGCTGCGTAATGAACTTACCATGATCAACTGATTCCGGTGGTATCGTCTGCATCCCGAACCGCGGCAATTGTTTTGACTGCACGAAATTTGCCGACATATCTGCACTAGGTCCAGGGCTAAAACTAGCAAGGTCAGCTTTTCTCTGCAGACTGTTGATTCCATGTCCACTCCAAGAAAAGGTATACGGACTCCCTTCCATTTTTCTAAGCATGAAAGAGTCCAGATGTCCAGTCACCAGTAGATTTGCCTCATGGCGCTTTGCTAGTTTCACTGCTTCTTCGAATGTCTTCGGATCAGAGATAAGGACCAACTGTTGTATGCAGCTTACCAAATTATTGACGAAGAAATCCTTCATGAGTATCTTCTGCGCGTCCAATCCAATCGTAGGATAGGCATTCCGAACCAATTTCTGAATCGCTAAGGCAAAGTCAGAAACGGTTTCGCCTACGAGTTGTTTCCTTCCCCGCAGTTGCGCTCCACTGAGCTTAACCAATTCTTCTGTCTTCAAAAGTGACAGTAACTTACCTTTAAGGTCTGCATATTATCCTCAGAGCTCAGGCTCTGATACGCCTCCAAGGCGCCTTCTCGCAAGTAGGCAGGCAGTGTCTTGGCTATCTTGTCTTCGTTCCAGGAGCTGGCTTGGGCCAAAAGTTCAAACATTACAATAAATTCTGAGAAGTCCTCGCCCAACCGGCCAGCAAACGGTTCCAAAACAATAGGTACATCCCTCTCTAAAGCGCTTTCTAGGCAGTCCAGTTTTTGCTTGGTCCAGTGTTCCAAAAATTCCAAGCGTTCATGCAGCTGCCTCAGGGTAGTCTGCTGCTCTGCTAGCACTTCATCCGTAAAGCACTGACAGTTTTCTGTCTTGCCTAGCTCTTTTTCCCTTCCAATCGCTGACTCAAAGTTAGACGTGTCCATGATCTGAAAAGAGCTTACCTCTCCTAAAAATATTAAATGAGATTAAATGTAAAATTAGTCAACTAACAACAACAAAACAACTAAATTAGCTATTACGTGATATACGAATTATTGGGCTGCTTAGACTTCGCCCTTGCCAGAATATTTAAGGCAAAATACATAGGAAAAAGAAAAAATACCACACAAAAAACAAAACTTATTACTGCCAAAATTCCGTGGCAGAAAAATAAGGAAACTAGCCAAACAGGCTGAATAACGAGACCTAAAATCCGAAGACCGAAATCTAAGTGTCTGCCAAGTCCGTGGCAGAAAAGTCCTAGGTCGAATCCGCGGCAAATCAAAAATAAAAACAACTGCCAAGTCCGTGGCAGAAAAACGGAAAAAAGATCCAAACACACAGCGAATAAAAATAAATATTGACCTATGCTGCGAGCGCAGGCAGGGTAGGAGTAGAACCTTCCCCTACCCTACTCGCAGCGCCAATTGTGAAACCTAGAGATTCACCCTGTATACGCATAATTAAGAGATATTTAATTATTGGTGTTTAATAATGAAAATTAAGTAGACACACAAAAAGGTAACAACGGTGCATTGCAATACCACAACTAAACAGCCTCAGGGCCAAGCATAGACTTAAAGAAGACGTACAAGCAGCCAGTAAGAAACAACCAACCAGTGTTGCTAACAGCAACCTCCAAACTGAATTGAAAAGGGAGGAGGAGTTAAACAGAACTTCTAAAACTATAGTTCAAAGTCCTGAATTCAGCGAATTGCTTAGGCAATTCAAGCAATTTGCATCCGAACAACAAACTCCAGGGAGCAATAGTTGCAAAGCACATTAGATTCAGATAATGCTGCACTAGTCATAATTCCAGGAATAACAACAATGTTCCAAATTGCCAATACCCAAAGTTTAGCAGACAAAACAAGAGAAAAAACTAAACTAAAACTTAGCAACAGTTTAACAGAAAGGAAAGATTGGACCTTCACACAAGGCATCATTTCGCAGCAGAGCCTGGTTCTTCCAGTGGGCATGATTGCATGAGATACCAGTAAGGTCCCCAATTTCCCCAATTTGTGGTTGTGGTGCCCGAGGTTCCTACTTATTATACTGACTGTGGCTTGCACCAACTGATCTAAATTTTACTCAATCTGTAGAGACTTGTAATGGACAGTCTTCAATGCCATTAAATTTCTTTGTAATGCAATATTTGATCTAGGATAAACAGTTGCATTGTAAACAGTATAAAATTAAAAAATTAAGCTAATTTTTATCAAGTTTTTTATTTTAATTCCAACCCATTTCGGGTGAGCGACGGGATGTACTGTGTTTGGATTTTTATGTGTGTAATAATTCAAAAATTAAGTGGGTTTCATTAAATAGATAAGCATATGATTTTCTTTCTCAATGTAAATCTTTCAATGTAAATGTAAAAACTTGTAATCCCTGTCCACTATATACAAGTATTCTACATATTAAGGAAAACTTGAGTCAATTTTTAAATTTCCATTTTTAAAATTTCGTACAATAGAAAGTATATATTTGAATTAAGTTTGAGTGGATCATGAAGACAAATAAATAAATGTTCACAAATTACTTTTGTGTTATCACATGTCCAATTCAAACAGTAGAATTACGTCAGAAATACTTCATTTTGCGTAATCAACACATTCCTAGCTTTAAAACCATTCCAATCCAAATCATTGTTGAACTCCAAGAACTGAATAAATTACAGACTTTAAAAGTTTGGTGCATATACCCGAACCAGTACCTTAAATGGTGTAGGATATAAGCTACAATGAAGCAGGAAGTTCATTTGCTTTTATGTATCAATAGTCAAAAGACTTTCATAAATAATAGGCTTAAACGGCTTAGCTTAAACGGCTTAGCTTAAATGGCTTAAAAATCCTTTTCATAAATAATCGGCTTAATCGGCTTAAAGGCTTAAATTAAGCTGTTTAAGCTAAGCCGTTTAAGCCGCCTAAGCCATTTAAGCCGTTTAAGCCATTTAAGCCGATTATTTATGAAAAGGAATTTTTAACCCATTTAAGCCGTTTAAGCTTTTTATGAAAAGGCCCTTAGTCACGTTAGAATAAACACAAACACCAATGGATAAACTAAATTTGACAAAAGCCAGATCAATGACATTCAGCGTTCTTGATCACAGTAATCTTTTGCAAAACAGGAAGCACAACAGAAACAGACAAAGCAACGGCAAAAAGTGAAGAACGATTCACTGACTGAAACTAAGCATTTGCTAGTCACCCTTTTTTCTTTTCTTTAACAAATCGTTTTAGATCGCTTTCATTTGTGCGCCGATGGGCCGGGTGGTTAGTGCTCTCGACTGCGAGTCGAAAGGTTGTGGGTTCGATTCCCACTCGTGCCAAAGACTTTTGCTTGCAGACACGTACAGCCCCCAAAAGGCGCGAGATGCTGTCGGGTGGGGTGGAATGCATGATACGCATATCACAGACATTGCTGAACGTAAAACAATGACGAAATGATAACGAAATTAAATAGAGGTAGAGGCACCTTCCAGACGGCGCCAAATCCTAATTTGCCAAAAGCCAAATTTAAGGAAATTAAAATGAAACAATGTAGAAACAATAACAAAATTAAATTTAAGATTTGAAACGTCCACGGTGCCTATTTTGAATTTACAACAAAAATCTTCATTTATTTTTGTTGGTTGTTGATTCATTATTGTCCCCCATTAACAATGCATGATACGCATGCAGAGAGTATATTTCGGCTTTTGACATTCTTGGGGGTGAAAAAGGTCCCACTGAGTCTTTTGTCATCCTAAAACTGACTATTAAAATATTAATTAATAATAATAAATAATCAAATAATTATATTTTGCTTAATGACGGATTAACACACAGTATTTGAAATAGTCTACGCAATACATCAGGCTGACCAGATTGGGAGAATGTACTAATCTGCATTAATCGGCCATAAACATGAAATCTTGGATTCTGCTTATCCCTCAATGGAAACAACCAACATGTATGAACATGTGACTTTCTGAACTCAAAGTGCTCCGTTGTCGGCTGACAACAACAATTTATTTATTGTAGGATTGGCACCGCGGTGCCTAAATCGTCCCCCCATAATTGTAATTGTACTTATCCGAGTTTTTCAAGGAGTTGGCCGGTCAAGGGCGGAAACCAATTTGGATAGAGCTAACGGGTATCCACCATGCGGTTAAAGCAGCGTGGCCACTTCTGCTCCGGCAGTAGCCTTGCCTATGCCACGGGTAATTGCGATAAGCAATTATTCAGTGCCATACCGTGGACCCAGTGCAAAATTGATAGGCACTACCCCTCATTGTGAAAGCAACTGAGGTGTGGCACTATGGAAAAAACTGATGGACTAGAGCTAAGCTGATCAGCTTAGCTAACAGACTGAAAACTGCATACAGCACTAACGGTTTGTTTTAGTGTTTGTTTTTAAAATTCAGGTTGCAACGCATTAATTTCGTTGATTCTCAACAAACGTATACATCAAAGGATAAAATCAAAATAGGTTAAAGAGGATTAAAGAGTTTTTAAATTCAGTTTATACATGTGCGCTGACTGAAACCATTTTCTTTAGCTGAATCATGTTTATAGCTCTTGACTCACTACTCAACCAATCTCAGCGAATACCTCAGATTGCTTCTGTTAATTGGTAAGACTAGTTCAAATATTCTAGAATACATATCAGAATCAGAATTCATATCATGGACTAAGAACAAACTGTGGAACTTTGTTTTGTTTTTATCAGGGAATCGGTCAAGACCTAAACCTGATTTCCCAATTTTTGCTGGCCTTTTAGTTGCAGTAGTCAATATGTCGAAAAAAGCTGACTATTGAAAACTGGACGAATTCAGCTGACTGAATGACTGACTGACATGATTCACTGGTAGATGTTGTTAGACTGGATAAAGGCTGGCGACACAATGGCAGAGACATCGAAGAGAAAAGTTCGGTTAAAGACCAAAGAAGTGATTGGGAGTCAGTCTTTACTGCTTCTGGTCAGGCGACGTCGTCGAAATTCCGAGGAAAGCTTTAGTCTACTCAGAAACAACTCCAAAGTCCAAGTCCTGGACCTGGACCTGAAAGTCTATTTGTGAACCATCAGTACCACTGATGACGCCAGGCCAGATCATCTTGGCAATGGTGGAATTTTAAAGGCTACGTTTAAATTTACGTTAGCACCTTGTTTACCCTGCAACCTGTTTTCAGTCCAGAATATATGTAATAAAATAGACTTTCTGCTGGGGGTTTATTCTAGTCAAACTTTCTCCACGTTGAACTGACGAGCACTGGTTTTTGATCACTTTTCAATTATTCAGGGGATTTTTAGCCTCCAACCCCAGAATAGCCTAAGTTACTACAATCCTGAACATCTACGTTAGTTATCTTTGCTCTATACGATTTCCGGTGCCTCTTCTTCAGGATAAACTCTTTGACAGAATTATTGCTGAAACTGTACTCGTTGGAAAATTAGTCATTTTCCAACTCGACGATGAAATCAAGTTATGTAGCTCACTAAGTAGGGTCGACGAATACTTTAATCTATTCAGTTTAAACTTCTACCAAAAACTAGGATGTCAATCAAACTAATCAGCGATTCCCTAGGGGAGTCAAGGCAAAAGGTTTTGTTCTATTAGTTTCAAAACACCAAGCTTAATTAACAAGTCAATTGGATAATTATGACAACATTCAAAATAAGACTAATACCGTAAGTATGATTAACAATTACAGTCAAAGTTTACGCGTGTCATCAGGTTTACAAAAGATCTAAACAAAACAGACGAACGGTAACAATTAGCAATTACAAACGATTGGTACTTCGGGTCTCGTTATTGTAAAAACACCAATAGTCGGTTTTGAAATGCACTCTCCGAACTTGTCAACTTACGATATTACTCAAGGATCCCAGCAACAGACTTGACAGCAAAATGAGGACCAAGTAAGAACAGCAGTTAGCAAAAGTTAACGTTGATGAAAATAGGATCGGGGCTATCAAAACGACTGATCTGACTTTAGGCAATACTGGCGATTGGTAATGCTCTGTCTCAAGGCTCGATAGGCCACACTAGACTTCCAAACAACAGACTACAAAGAAACTGAATCAAGATGCTCTAGTTAAGTCCAACAACACGACTTCTCTGCACTGAGTCCGCCCCAAGACTGACTTGGGTGAAAAACAAGAGTCGACACTGGGTCACTCACCCAACTTATCTTTTCTTTGTCCTGACTGAAAACTGTCAGTCAGGATTTGCGGTGAGCGTTGGAAGTCTTTGGGAGTGCGGCCATAATTTTTCTGAAGGAGAAATTTTGTCTTTCTTATCGTTTCCAAATTGCTTTCTAAGAGGCTTACCTGGGGACCAAAAACTCCCCAGGTAAGAAGTTTGACAAATATTTTTCGCTTAATTTCTAGATTAATCAGCAAGGGACCCCAGCAAACGAAACAAACAGGAAAATTCCGTGGACCTGCACAATTATCACAGAGGGGGTCACAACACGAGTATTTTACGAATAGGTTAGGTACAAAATTATTACAATTAGATTAGTTTACGAATAGGTTAGTTACAAAATTATGGTGAATTAAAAGACAGGCACGCGACACAAACGACCAAGTAAGCGACACAAACAAGCACAGTTAGTATTTTTCAGATACCCTCCAAAAATCCTAGATTCACGATTTTAGAGTCGGAGACCGCAATTGTACAAAGGAGACTGCATCTGCACAAAGGACAATTGGAACCCAAAATATACAGACAAAAATAGCCAAACTAAGCCTACCCATCACACTTCACACAATAAAAAAGCCGGTAAAGTTTCACTAGGGGGACAAAATATACAGACAAAAATAGCCAAAACGCCATACCAGAAAACCCATCGCCACAGTTTGCCAGATTAGGTTTTAATCAGCCAAAGGAGTCAATCCGAGGAACCTTTTAGGACGAAAGGAGCAAACCGGGGGCACAACCACAAACGTTCACAGCTTACCAATCAGCAAACACAATTTTAAGTTACCATTCTTTTTAGGCAAAAGGAAGAAACCGCAGAGTACAATACCACTACATATCACACATACAGATATAACCGTTCAAACAATGGATCACCTTCGCGGACGGACAGTTTCTTGCCGGAGACGCCAAAAGAGTTGTCTGGACGCTCCCCTAATTGTCAGTAGGGAGCGAGGTCACCTAATCGTGGCGACCGGCGTCGGATCGTGGCGGGGAAGAGGGTCTTCTGTGGTAAAATTCCATGCAGTTCAGGAGGCTGTGGCAATAATCAAACAGTTCTGCGATAGTTCGGGTGGCCAAGCAGGGCCACAGACAGGAGGTCTGATGAGGATGATGATGATGATGACGGTGATGACGCTAATGGTGCTGCTGACGCTGACACTGACGCTGACGACCGGGATACGGTCTGATGGTGGGGATGCTGACAATGATGACGCTGACGCTGACGCTGACGCTGACGCTGACGACCGGGATACGGTCTGACGGTGGGGATGCTGATGATGCTGACGCTGACGCTGACGCTGACGACCGGGATACGGTCTGACGGGAAGGATGCTGACGATGCTGACGCTGACGCTGACGCTGACGACCGGGATACGGTCTGACGGGCTGCACGCTGAGGTTGCTGGCCGGGAATCGAACCATCGGACCAACCACCACTGGACCAGGAAACCAGAAAAATAGCATTGCTGAGATTCAGCCTAAAATCGAACACACACAAATAAGTAAGGTTAAACCGGGGTAGCTAGCAACAATGCCTAGCTACCGACGAAATTTCACTCGAGGACCTTATTCTGTCTACCATGAGGCATACCTAGCTTTTATTCGAAAGAATAAAACACTCAAGGGGAAAACTCATGTCAGCTTTCACAAACTCGGGGACGAAACTTAGGCAATAGGACAGTCAGCTCAGTAAATGTGTACAAGATTCTACAGTCTTCCCAAAAGTTTTTAGTCAGCAAATAAGCACAATCTGAGTAAATATTTCCAGTTTCCATAATCACTATCACGTCAACAATACTCCCATATTCGCAAACAATAATTTCTACCACGAGAAAAGTCAGCCTACTAGCAGATTGGAAAGTTGGTCTAAGGTCCAGTAAAATTAGCCTAGACCCATTTTCTCTAAGTCGGAATTTGATAGTACCAAAATAAGCCTTTTACTGAAGACGGTTAAGACCAAAGTGTCAGCTTTTCATTTGAAAGTCGAAGGTTAACCCTTAAAGTTAGCTACTAAATCATTTCAAAACTCGCTCTCTCTCTTTTCAAACTCGAATCCAAGAAACTAAGAAAACAAAACCGACAATAAGGTGAAACTCATGACAAATCCAAGTGCAGGTGTGCTATGCTTCAAGATCCATGGTGAAGGGTGCTGGAACTGGAACCAAACTGTGCAGAAAAGAAAGAATCTAAAACTAGTACACGACATGCATGGTTAACGAAACAGCTACTATCAATTTAATACGTGCTACTTTATAGTTAGTATTTTAGAGCCATCATTGAACATTCTCTATCAATTCAAGTGTGCGTTAGTAATCAAATCAAGTGCTACAAACAGCTAAGTTAAGGGGTGGAGGTGGTTGGAGTGAAACTGAATAAACTTCGTGCGTAATTGCGGACACAACTGGGCAGTAGTCTCTGTATGCCTGAGGGGTCTTGGGTCCGGACATACCGTACGTAGGGGGTTAATTCAGTACTGCCGAATTCTGTACTCAACTAAAAATAAGCATACAGGCAACAGTGAAAACGGTGCAGAAAGGAAAAGGAAAAGAAGGAAAAGAACAGAAAGAAATGAAAGGAAACTGATGGGTGCAACTAACTATGTTCTTCTAATGGTTATCTGTGAAAACTTCCTACTCTACTAACTTATCATTATTGAATTATAGGTATAAGCAACTGGGAGTCTAGAAGGGCTGATGTTACAATCTAGATAGTTGCACTTCAACTAAACGAACTTAAAATTCGACATTCAGAAGATCCTCCGGAATGGGAGGGTCATGCAAACCAGGCAAACAATCCAACAAAGTTTCAACAAAAATGGGATGCCGGTTACGAATAATGAACGGACCATGCAAACGCCAATTTGGGATCTCGTGCAAAATGATAGTAGAAGAACTCAAACAGATCCGGTTAGGACAACGAAAAGCAGGCGAACGGTTAGGAAGAACTAAATTCAACAGAGAGGACTTAGTAGGAAAATCATAAAACTGAAACTTAGTAGGCGCAGGGACAAAACGGAAAGGCACTCCAAAATAACTTAAACTGAACTTCCAAAAACAGTTCACACACAACAGAGTGCAACACGCAACCACATCAGAACTCAACGCACAGAGAGGGCGGAAGGGGACGAACTTATCATTAGCACCTGGCGCACAGTAGATGACATCTCGCTGACCACGGTGGTGGAGCATCTTCAGCTCCGGCGGCAATTGGCTTTCAGCTCTCATTGGACCTCGCTGGGCGGACGATGGACAGCAGCTCTCCGGGGGACCGGGATCATATCTCAACCGATGAACCTTCTGCAAGACGGAAGGGGAACGGCTCCAGCACGGAATGCCGGATGACGGCGAAGAGGAGGAAGAAGAAGAAGAAGAAGACGAAGAAGCGGACCAGGACGACGGCAGGTAGGCAGCTGCCGAATGATAATCATCATCACTCTCCTCACTCAACAGATCACACTGGGCCAACCAACGGGCAACGTAACTTGACATGATTCTACAAAACAAAAGGAAAATGAGGATCTTAGGAAGGTTATCAACATTCACACTACGCACACACAGTATTACATCGGATTCTATTCTAATATCTACCTAAAGTTGTAACTAAGGACTAAAGGATCAGGACAACTAAGGGATAAGGATCTTACTCGTACTTAGGGACTTAAGGAAATAGGAACTTAGCTAAGGATAATAGGATGAAATGGTGGACACTCACCAAGCATACGCATACGATAATCTAAGACATCACACGGGACATGCAACGGGAACACACGATGGATGTTATTCAACAAAAACCTAGCCTCTGCAGGCAACACTTGCACACCGTTACCATAATACCAATCCTCATGCTCATGTAAAATAACGACTTTAGGACACTGACACCTAATGTTAGGGCAACGAAACATTCCACCTCCTGACGAGGGAACAAGCTCAAGCAGACGCAATTTATGAGGATCACGGGACAAACGCACATCATCAGACAATGGAAAAACCACAAACGGGACTCCATAAAAACTTAAACCCACTCTCCAAAAACACTGCAAGCACAGGAACGTGCAAATTTGAGCAATTTGGGACACACGCATATTAGGACGAAACAACTCAGCTCTACGGGGATCTGTGTAGATATCAATCATTCCAGGCTCCATTCTGAGACCTTCGGGCAAATCACTACTCCAACGATGAGGACCTCTTAAGGATTCAGGACAATCTAACGGCAAGGGAAACTCTGGATCAGCAACACCTTCAATTTTCTCGTCCGATTCGACTGACGTTACAACCAACTTGGGAGCCATTTGCAAATCTAAATTTCATGCTAACTTTTAGTAAAGACATTCCTAGCAACACCATGCTATGTTAGCAGAAACTATCCACACTAATTAGCAACAATTATCATTCACTCAAGCAACACACAATTAGAGACGAGAGGAGACCTAAGAACATTCCAGTAAGAATCGATGGAACATACACTATCAAACATTCAGGAAAAGAAGAAGTCAGCTAAACCTAAAACTACCTAAGGTTACAGAGATGTCAGCGGTTTATCAATTATCGGTTAGAAGATGTCAGCAAGTTAAAGACACAATTAATACTTAATATTTTCGCATATCGAATCACTACAAATTACTTATTATAACACTTACAAATTACACTATAGCATAATATTACTTAACGAAGAAAGAAGAAGAAGAAGTATGGTTTTGATATTTTTTGAGGATTTTCTATGTTTTATATTGCTTTTTATGATGAGTTTCGTTTTTATTCTAGCAACCTGTACAAGGATAGAATTCTATAATCAATATCTATTTTACAATGATTACGTCAGTTTACGTATAAAGTTAACGTTCATTATAGTACATTCACTATTTTTGGGTTATTTCTAAGATTATCTAACATTTTTATGGTTCTAGATTAGCTTAGTTACAAACCTAGAGTTTTTGTACACAAACGTTGTTATCGATGCCCAATTCGGACGAGGATTTCCGAGGGCAATGCATGGGCTTAGCCCGAAGACCTAACTCCTGCGAACTTATGCCTATACCATCGACAGATGTTGAAGTCGAGGTACTGTGCCCATCATGGAGCAAGCGGCAATAACTAATACACATTTCTTCCTACAGTACGGATGTTATGTACTGAGGCAATGCCCAACATGGAGCAACTTTAACCAAATCCAAATTCTAGATCATCGGTACAGATGGTATAACCGAGACCTCTTATTCACAAATCAATACACTATTCGCTAGAAGGAAGTTTGGTCAACACAAAGTTACGACAATCAAACTATACAAGTTTAGCGTGCTATGCACTATTCCCAAATTTCTACAAATCTCTTTACAAGTTTGGCAGTTATTTTCTACAAACTCTATACAGATTCTATTTTACAATCACAGCACTGTTTAGCGTCCAAACTTATTGTTCAGATGAGTAACGACCCGAAGCAGGGCCGGAGGAGGTATTCCCACGTTTGGACCTCCTAAAGGGATTCTGAAAAAGGGGGCTTGGCCCAGAAAACAAAGGGCTTTCTGAGAAAAGTTTCTCTACGTTAGGCGCAGAGGATCTGCCGGACTTCTTAGGATCATCGGCAGGGGAAGATTGGTTCGAGGACGAACTAGAAACCAGTTCCATAATCTTGATTTTAGGTGCGTTCTTGGTAGCCATTGGAATCCAGCTGGTGTCTGTACGGATAGCACTACCATAAAGTGATCGCTATTCTCATTATAGAGATAAAGCGAATTTCTCTCATAACTTTGGCTTGATCCAAGCAAAGCGTCTGGCAAGAATTGTTGCCAAGCCCAAACAGGACCAAACTTTGAATATGACTGTATAGGCGTACGTAGCCAGGCAGCAGTCAAGAAACGCTCATCATCAGTCGCATATTCGGCAGTTTTAGTAAGTCTATTTTTTACCGATTCAAGGTCGTGGAAAAGTGTACGAAAACGCCGTTTATGCTCGTATGTTTCAAGAAACGTGAGTAAGTCTCGTTTGATGTCTACCCAGTGCTCTTCAGAACCAGTAATGGCTAGTGAGATAGCACGATAGTAGCAATTCCCGTCTCCAGTAACATTAATGACCTCGTAAAGGCTCATGGAGTGGGGTGTGTCTCATCATCTCTGGCAGGATATGGTCGATTGGAAGACCGCGTAGCACTGCCATGTGACGTTGCCAACGTGCGTCAACGGGATTGAAGAAGTGCCTACGGTTAAAGGCGATGGGGTCCTTTTCCGGTGTCAAAGACTCTTCACCCATGAATTGGGGAATGCTATCGGAATCCGAAGCGGAATCTTGAGAAGAAATAGCAACTTTTACGGGAGCCGCGCTCTTCTGTTTAGGAGAGAGTGGAACTCGTTTCCGAGGCTGTTCATCCGGTTTTTCCGGACTGGTATCAGAACGAACAGCTTTAGATTTCCTACTAGGCTGTTTACGAATTTGCGGTCGTGGATCCTCATTCTCAGAGGGAGAGTCAGCAATAGGCGGTGTTTTAGGGGGTTCCGGCTGTAACGGTACTTTGGCAGCTTTCGAGTGCCGCTCCTTAGGAGCAGGAGATTCGTTTTTATCTGAATTTGAGTCATCATGATCGTGAACGGGTGCCGTAATTACGCGAGGTTCAACACAAGGGTACATATTATTAAACTGAACTTTAACTCTTTTCGCGCGTCGATTTCCTGCGGGATAAACCTCTGCGACACATCCGATAATTTTCTCTATACGATAGGGTCCAATTTTCTTATCCAACAGTTTGAAGACCTGATCTCGTTTTGCAACATTAGATGCTTTAATCATAACCAAATCACCAACCTGAAACTTCGGCTCAACTGCATTTTGATTATAGTTTGCATCCTGAATTTTTCTGGCAGCTCCTATTTTCTCACGAGCTAAAGACCAGGCTAGCTGTAATGCTTCAGTGGCCTCTCTAACGTAATCAAATCCTGAATATTTTCGGTCAGTAGGTATAGAAACATTGGTTGCACTAGGTAAAACAGGATCCCAGGCATGTTAAAGGTAATGCGGAGTCTCACCCGTAGTCGAATTTATGGACGTATTATAGGCAAATTGGCAATAAGGGACCATATTATCCCATTCCAGGTGATTTTCGGTTACCGTAGCTTACATATCAAGTAAAGTCCGATGCCAACGTTCGACTTGACCATTCGCGGCGGGGTGATAGCGAGTAGTTTCAAGTTTTCGAGTCTGCACTTGCGAACAAATTTCCTTATTTAGTAGTGCAACAAACTCCTTTCGGTATGGTCTGAAATAAGCAGTTTTGGAGAGCCATATTGCAAAATAACAAATTCGAGAAAACTTTGCGCCACAGTATAGGCTGTCTTGTTTTTAATGGGAATTGCAATGACATATTTGGAAAAGGCATCGACAAAACTCAAAATATGTTTCATTCCACTTTTAGAAGCTTTGCTTACATCCATGAGGTCGCAGTGAACACGTTCTAAAGGTTCTACAGCCATAGGAGCATGTTGTAAAGGAGCTTTCGGATTTTTGGGTGGGCCTTTTCGTTTTTGACAGCGTGGGCAAGATTCTACCCAACGTTTAACATCGGTATACATTCCAGGCCACCAAAAATGTTGAGATAATCGAAAACAGGTTTTATTTCTCCCGCTGTGCGCAGCATAGGGACTATCGTGACATGCAGCAAGCGCTTCGTCTCTTAAACTTTCCGGTACAGCTAGGACTTCGAGTGTAGTATCCCTAACCTTTTCTAGATGTACTAAAACGTCATCGCGCATATAGCATTGCTCAGCTAGCGAAGTGATTTTGACTACAAGATTAAAGTTGCTAGGTAAATTCCCATTAACTTTTTAATCTATAATGCCATTCAAAAGTAAGTCTTCACGTTGCAAGGTTTGTAATTTTGTCCAAGATTTAGGGTTAAGAGAGACATTAGAATTATCGCGCACAGCATGGTGAAAAACTTCGCTAAACATGGCTGTGGCCGGGTCATTCCGCTTAGGACGGCTGGTATCCGGAAACTGACGTTCGGATCGCGGTTCTACTGACTTCTCATATGCCTTACTGGGATAGTCCAGGTCTAAGATTCTTGGTCGAACTGACCTTTTAATCTCTGGCTCCGACTCTTCAGAATCTGAACTAGAGATTTTACCGGCACCCTTTAATTTGGGTTGTTTCTCCGGTGAAGGTTGGCTTTTCTCTTCATCTGAGCTACTAGAACTAGAGGGTTGAGAAATCTTTGAAACTTTTGATCGAACAGTGGTGATGCCCTTTTTAGCACGTAGTTTGCTAACCACTGACACGTTTGGATCGCGGGCCCTTTGGGCTCCATCCCTTACAACTACCGTGTTTATGCGAGCGATTAAATCTTCACTCTCATCCTGATGTATTTGAACAAATTTTCGGTCATTCTCTTTTTCGTCCCCGAGCAAACCTTTAGCAATATCTGCAAAAAGTGGATTTCGTGAAAGTCCATCAGCGTTCCGGAGTTGCGGATTATTCCGATGTTTAATTTCAAAATCGTATTCTGAGAAGGTCATCTGCCATCTAGCTAAACGGGAATTTCGTGGGGGATGTTTCATTAGCCACCTCAAGGCAGAATGGTCTGTAAATAAAGTGAAAGGAGGACCCCCCATACAAATAGTGACGAAAATGTTCAATGCCGAATTTCATAGCTAAACATTCCTTATCATGTGTGGAGTAATTTCTCTCATATTTCTTGAGTGATCGCGCGGCATAAGCGACGGGATGGTATTTACCATCATCCTGTTCTTGAGACAGAACGGCTCCTAATCCTTAATCAGAGGCATCTGTATGCAGAATAAAGCCTTTAGCCAAGTCAGGGTGAGCGAGCACGGGTGCCTCTACTAAACTTTTCTTGAGGAGATCGAAAGACTGCTGGTGTGTATTATTCCAGACAAAACGAACTCCCTTCTTTTTTAGCGAGTAAAGTGGTGCGGCTAAGTGTGCGAATCCTTTGATAAATTTAGCATAGTACGCGCACATTCCTAAAAAACTTTCGACATCTTTGATGTTTTTTGGCACAGCTAAATCATGAATAGCCTGAATTCGCTCTTTAAGAAGCTCAACACCTTGCTCCGAAATAATGTGTCCCAGATAGGTCACAGACTTTTTTAAAAAATGACATTTTCCGGGATTCATTTTCAAATCAGCTGCACGTAATCTGTCAAAAACTTCCTGCATAAATTCCAGATGCTCCTCAAAAGTTTTCGAAAAAATTAGAATGTCGTCAATATAGATGATGCACTTTTTCCATTGCAGATCTCCCAAAATTCGTTCCATACAACGCTGAAAATTACCGGGCGCACACTTCAATCCGAATGGTAAAACATTATATTCGAATTGGCCGTGAAAAGTGTTAAAACTAGCTTTAGCTTTGGATTCTTCATCTAATTCGATTTGATTAAAACCCTTGCTCAGATCAATGGTAGAAAAATATTTTGCTCCTTTTAGAGATGTCATAATGTCGTCAATGCGCGGAATCGGATAAACATCGGGATCGCTGATTTTGTTAACTTTCCTAAAATCTACGCATAGCCGTAATTTTCCGCCTGGTTTCGGGACATAAATCATGGGCGAGCTCCAAGGGCTTGTTGAAGGTCTAATCAGTCCATATTTTAACATTTCTGTCAGCTCCTCTAACAGGGGCTGTCTCAAGTGTACAGGCAACCTATACGGAGTCGCATAAATCGGCTTCGCCTCACCTGTGTTAATGTGGGCCTTAAAAATTGTACATTTTCCGATATCGAAGGGATGTTGAGAGAAACAAACTTTATTCACGTTTAAAAGTCCAAAAAATTGTCCAATTTCATCCTCACTCAAGTTTTCTTTGTCAAAGGAGATTTCACGCATGGCCTCTGGGAGGTCATTGAATTTACACGGGGGATTAACTTTGCAAACGTTAATATTGAAATTCCGACCTCCCTTGTTGTTATGAGTGTAATTTGTCTTGAATGAATTTCTGAGACAGACTGTCTCACCTCGTTCATTGACAAGAGGTTTATACTCCCGCATAACTTGACCTTTCCTGAGTTCATTTTTGGGTGTAACATTGCCCAAGGTAGAATTTTCATAAACTGTTAGAGGCCGGCCTGTCTTATTTTTCATTAAGACAGGAATTAACCTTTGTCTCAAATTGACCATAGCGGGCATGACCTGTATAGAGGAGTCATTGTTCTCAAATTTCAATTTAGAAGGTTCAAAGAATCCGTCGTATTTTAGTTTTTCCATACTTTCAACTAAAGCAGATACAGTAACTTCGGAGTAAGCAGGGATGATGACTTTCCTAATAGCGGACACTCTAAATGCAGTTTGGGTAGCCGGTGTGTGATGAATTAACTTTGCAATCATAGGTGGCCTCTCAGGTTTCAACAGTTTCAGTTCCCCCTGCGCAAAACTTAAAGTTAAGTCCCCTCCATGTTCGTGTAAAAAATCAGTCCCGATCAAACAATCTTCGGCTAAGCCTTTCGGCACTAAAAACGTGTGTTCGACAGTAATTCCTGGTGTATCATAAAATTCGACGGGAACTTTAACGGCTCCCCGAAATTTCAGAGTTTGACCATTCACACCCTCGGCTCGTAGAGGTCTATCCATAGGTAGAATTTTCAACTTTAAATACCTCGCTAAACTTTCATTCATTAGACTCAAATTTGCACCGGTATCTAACAAGGTTTGCACAGGCTGTCCATTCAAGTTTACGTAAATCATAGGTAGCGGTCGAGGAGGCATAGAAATAACCTCGTCCTCCAAACAACAGGTACAATATTCACGTTTGGTCATTCCTATCTGAAAGGTTTTACCCATTTTCGACCTAGCTGGCATAGTAAGAGGTAATGTCACCCGGGTGCCATCGAGCGCTTGCCAAGTTATCGTATGTTGCCCTAAGTCTAAAGAAATTTCTCCCGGGAAGGTTACCATGAAATCAGATCCGAGAATACAATCCGCGGTAAGTTTTTCAACTACTAAAAATTTCCAGCTGTGAACAGGTAAACGCTTCTCAGCCCCACGAAAAAGAATCGGTATTTTAATGTATCCCAAAATCTGACATTTTCCGCCGTTAGCAGTCCGAAGTGAACCCACAGTTTCTATAGGTATGGTAGTCAGACCCAACTTTTCAACTAGACTTTGTGAGACGACAGATACTAATGATCCTGTATCAAAAAGTGCGTCCACGGGTCTACCTACCAAAAGTAAACTGATCATCAAAGGTATAGTCCGTACCATTAAGACCGAATGTGCGTTGACCGTTCTCCCAGAATTCCTAGTTCCCAAGCGTGTCTGTGCTCCAGATCCGTCGGATTCAGGACTAATTGGCCTAACATGACGCTTAAAAGGACTTGTGGCAGCGTCAGCCTGTGTATGGCTAGGTGACCCACTATTTTCTTCCTCAGAACCCTCAAAAGTTACTTGCCGTGAAAAGCGCACGATTCTTTCTCCTTTTCCTTTCGTATTTCCGAAATCTAAATCGATTAGTGGTGACGGTTGACTTTCCTGACTGTCATCAGTCATAGGCCGAGAACTCAGGTCTAGATGGTCATGTCCGTAGTCTGACATAGACGAAGCATAGGAGGTGTCTCGCGACATGGGCTTATAATGAGACATAACGTGACAGCGATTTGCCATTGATCTACGATCTCTCTCTGCGGATGACATTTCTAAATTCTCACGTGGCCGATACGGCATAGGGTCGCTCTTAACGGATAGGTTTCCCAACTCTATAGGGCGTTCCTCCTCGTCGTCACTAAACAGAGATTCCTGTAAATTTCTACTCTCTACAGGCGCGGAAATGGAGGGTCGGTCAGGTCGCGGTGGGGGACCTCGTCGGTTACGTATTCTGGCCCTGAATTTCCTACCACAGGGTGTAATCCACCAAACTATGAGACATCCTACCAAAACAATTACTATCACTATTACTAACCCATGCCTAAGTTCTAAAGGGATTAACGGTAAATGCACATAATTTTTCACCTGACTTTGAATCAAATTTTTGGCTTGCTCGTTTTCGTAAGCAGCAGTAGAAAGTTCCGTAAAATGTAACGGGATTCGTCCCAAAGGGGCGGGGACAATAATTTCCTTCAAGTCAGAAGTCGTTACGGTAGTTTTTGCTATACCCAAAGTGCTAGTTAGGATAGTGTTACCAATAATCAAATGCAAATAGCGTCCATGCTCAAACCAAAGCGTTCCGGTTGCGGGAACTGCTACCCTTTCTCCTTCAGCCACATGGTTCAGCGAGGGGGAGCGGGCGACAATAACTTCAGAATAGTTAGTCCTAATCAAAACTCCTGCCGGTGTCGTTCGATAAATAGTAGAATTGTCTAAAACTTTAACCTGAATATATTCTCGGCAGTGTTCAAATTCCTTTCCCATGCGCTCAACGGGATGACTAATCAAAATTTGCAAACATTTCGTTTTTAAGCTAGTCACGATCGCGTTAGGAGGGCAGAACCATAGCCCAGGCGCGGTTTTGCATTCTGAAACATCAATTTCTCGAACTTCGCCAGTGTCTAATCGTTGCGCATATTCGGGTAAGGGTGCTAAAGCAGTAATTCCGTTTTCTCGCGAATTATAGCCGACGTTGTGAATTGCATAGAGCGGGCGGCCCTCCTGTTCCAATGGAACTGGAATTTCAAGAATAAATCCAAATCGCAAGGTATTAAAATCAATTTTGATCGGATAGACTTTTCCAAATTGGTAAATCAAACTTGGCTCTTGACTAAGTAAAGAATTTCGCAATGACGGATGAGTTCTAATAATCCCTTTAAGGGTTTGCAGATTTATCAAGTTTGGATTAATCTCCGAATGCAGTCCAGCTCTCATAACAGAATTTAAACCATCTCTCAAGGAAGAAGTAAAAATATGCGCTAGAAGTTGCATGTAAATTTGTCGCATATAAGAGAAGTTTGAACATCTAGCCCTGATAATGAGAGTCGTCAGGTCCTGTACGGTGTGATGTAAAAAGGCGTAAACTTGTTCGTTCGCGTGAACTATACGTTTAATAGAGTCGGTGATTTTGAGTTGGTCCTCTCGCAAAACATTGAAACCATGTTCCACAGCCGAAACTCGGTTATCCAACTGTCTCATATGATAGGTATTGGCTAAACTGTTTGCTAGTCCTCCCAGGCCCAAGGCTCCCGCTAACAAAAATTCAATGAAACGTTTCGGCCTAGTATGTGTCTGCTCAGGTGTAGGATATGACGTACAAACCCCAGGCGTAGATCGGCACAAACTAGATAGAAGCTTCGAGTAAAAATGCGTATTCAGTACTCCTGAGTATAGTTTCCGATATTCTAACTTAATAGCATCAACTTCGCGCTCTAAGTAATCAAACTGTGGGCAACTTTGATTAATCATACGAACGCAGTATTGGTCAGTCTTCGTTTTTCCGGTAGCTAAATCAATACAGTCCTCCTCATTAGCCCATTCGGGGGGCTTCCATTGAGGAGACATTGGCGGCACCGCCAATTGTACTATCAAAGCTAGATATTCGGTTTTTTGAGAGATGACCCCTATCCCAGCGGGACTCAAAACTGCTCCCCAATGGGGTAAGACCAACGTTCCAACTTTGGCTATCTCGTCCGCTAGGAATCGCGAAGAATCGGTGTCAGCCTGCGTCTGTGCGTTGGCTTTCGACACTAAAAATGCCAACAAAACCCAAGCAGCGGGTAAGGCGGCCTTTCTCAAGCTTCGAACCAACACAGTCATGACCCACAGCAGGCACATGACTACTGAGGAAAGTTGGCCTAGGCTAGGCTTATTTTTCTCACTACCCTGAACTTTGACATTAGTCTCAGTTGGCTCAAGGCTACACTGAACTGCAACTGTATTGGTATCCACAATGGGCTCATGAACTCTGCGGACCCGCCTGGCACTAGGCATACGGGTAGAATTGCGAGGAACAGGTACAAAGAGTTACTCCTCAGTTGATGTAAATGAACTAGCACTAGGTGGCCTAACCACAGGCCGTTCATACGGTACGTACGGTTCAGGTGCTCGACAAGTACAGATCAAAGGCTGTCGGCACATCAATATCTTGTGTTGAAAATGGGGCGAGACTAGGCAACGCTTCGCATGCATCAGGCAATTTTTGGAAACATTTCGCGCAGACCGAACCGAATATTGCCCTGAGGAATCAGACCTAGAATCTCCTCTGCAGCGGGGAGAATAATATCGCTCGCCCTCATAGCGATCATCCTGATAATCACTATGGGCTGAACCGGAGGCACTAGAATAGCGCCCAGATCGATATCCGACCTCATGGCGTCGATCTCCTTCCTGGGTCTTGGAGCAAGATACCGCAAACTTAGGCCCATATTCCCTCTTCATTTCCGGGGGAAAATCTCTACCCCGATCTCTGCGATCATAATTTTGATTACCGTAGTGCTGTTCCTTCCTGGGACCACGGTCATTTCTGCGGTCGGCCTGATAATTCCGGTTATCTGGCTCATAGCGGTCTCTGCGACCATTCTGATCAAAATTTCCTTCTCGGCGACCTTGGTAATTTGGATTACTCCTAAAATTTCTATTTACGTCTGGTCTTCTCTGGGAGTTTCTGTCCGAACCCTGATTATTGGGACGGTAGGCGCCTCCACCAGGTTGGCGACATTCCCTGCGAACATGCCCTGGTCTGTTACAATTGAAACAGGTGGTGCCTGGAGGCAGGTCACGCCCTTTCCCGTTTCTGCTAGAATTTCCGCTCTGTTTAGAGTCGATCTCAATTTTCTCAAACTTTGCCTTTAGCTCTTTAGCTTTCTCTGCCTCTGCTATGGCGGCAGGCGTGTCCTGACCACTCCTAAAGTTTGGCTCAATAAATGAAGGGTAGGCTTCACCGGGATATTCACCCTCAGCCTGCAACGCTTTCTCAACTGCGCGCTCCATTGTCTTGCAGCCTGGAGGCACACGAGCTTTCAAGTCACTCCTTAGTCCGAATAAAAATAGACGTAACTTTAGCACTTCTATCTGACTCTCCGAAAAACCGTCTTTTTCGGTGAAACTTAGTCGTGCATACCTATTGAGCCTCATGAGGTAGTCCATCACTGGCTCTCCCTTTGCTTGTTTTACTTGAAACATAAGAGATGACGCATGGAGCGCTGTGTGGGGAGGGATCATAACTTTCTTAGCGGTTTCGACCATTTCGGCCCATGTTCCGCGACTAGCTTTCGGTACTGACCGAAATTGTTCTAATGCTCTGCCCTCGAGCGAACTTGAAAAAGTTAAAATTTTCTGTCCCTCCTCAAAGTCCATGACCTGGCAGAAACGGTCATACTTCTCGAGATGTTCCTCGAAGGACTCTGAGGGTGACCCATGGTATATGGGGACCGAACTGTAGGCTGTGGCGACTCCCTGCGCCCTAATAGCTGAATTAAAATCTGAAAGTGTATCTGTTAGTTTTTGTAAAACTTGCGTCTCAACACTAGGGGAATTATTTGGATTTCCCCGGGGCCCTGGCTGCGCAGGTGGCCCTAACTCGGCTAGATCATTCGGCATTCTCTAACTTATGGTAAAACTTCAAGGGATGAAAAATCTACAATAACTGAAAAAAGAAGTAAAACTCTCTTAAATTACGTTTCTGATCTAAGTCATCAAAACCTCTCCATAAAAGGATTTGTAGCAGCTATTCAAGAATTAATAGCGTTCAGAAAAACTAGTTATTCAGAAATTTGATGGCGAACGTACGTATAACGAAAGTTAGTAAATTAAGAGTCTACGTAATGTATAATTAAATAACATATTAATTGATATTTTAATCACAAGTATGGACGACACATTCAATTTTATAAAATTTGTAAACCAGGGGGAGTTTTGAAGGTCGTGAGAAATTCTTGTCGAGGAAAAAGGGAACGATAACTTTCAAATATCAAAGACAAATTTGAAAATGTTTTCAAATTGTAGAGCTCTATTGAAAAGTATCACCCACGTTTTATCCTCGCCTGCGAGGGCTCCACATGTAATAAAATAGACTTTCTGCTGGGGGTTTATTCTAGTCAAACTTTCTCCACGTTGAACTGACGAGCACTGGTTTTTGATCACTTTTCAATTATTCAGGGGATTTTTAGCCTCCAACCCACAGAATAGCCTAAGTTACTACAATCCTGAACATCTACGTTAGTTATCTTTGCTCTATACGATTTCCGGTGCCTCTTCTTCAGGATAAACTCTTTGACAGAATTATTGCTGAAACTGTACTCGTTGGAAAATTAGTCAGTTTCCAACTCGACGATGAAATCAGGTTATGTAGCTCACTAAGTAGGGTCGACGAATACTTTAATCTATTCAGTTTAAACTTCTACCAAAAACTAGGATGTCAATCAAACTAATCAGCGATTCCCTAGGGGAGTCAAGGCAAAAGGTTTTGTTCTATTAGTTTCAAAACACCAAGCTTAATTAACAAGTCAATTGGATAATTATGACAACATTCAAAATAAGACTAATACCGTAAGTATGATTAACAATTACAGTCAAAGTTTAGGCGTGTCATCAGGTTTACAAAAGATCTACACAAAACAGACGAACGGTAACAATTAGCAATTACAAACGATTGGTACTTCGGGTCTCGTTATTGTAAAAACACCAATAGTCGGTTTTGAAATGCACTCTCCGAACTTGTCAACTTACGATATTACTCAAGGATCCCAGCAACAGACTTGACAGCAAATGAGGACCAAGTAAGAACAGCAGTTAGCAAAAGTTAACGTTGATGAAAATAGGATCGGGGCTATCAAAACGACTGATCTGATCTTATCGTTTCCAAATTGCTTTCTAAGAGGCTTACCTGGGGACCAAAAACTCCCCAGGTAAGAAGTTTGACAAATATTTTTCGCTTAATTTCTAGATTAATCAGCAAGGGACCCCAGCAAACGAAACAAACAGGAAAATTCCGTGGACCTGCACAATTATCAAAGAGGGGGTCTCAACACGAGTATTTTACGAATAGGTTAGGTACAAAATTATTACAATTAGATTAGTTTACGAATAGGTTAGTTACAAAATTATGGTGAATTAAAAGACAGGCACGCGACACAAACGACCAAGCAAGAGTACATAATAGAATAAGAGTATGAAACTCTTACGCTACTATGTACTAAACATGCTGGACATGCTCGGGTCGCTAACTCGGGATCCCCCCCCCGAAAGTCTCGGGGGGGGTCCCACCCTACACTAATTACATGCTTTCATATAAGTGTGTGTCTGCTCGCTGATTCGCTAATTCGCTTAGGCTTACGATAGGCATTTTATTAGTAATTTTTAATTAATTAATTATAACTTTAATTAGGTTAATGTAATTAAAAAAATAATTCGACAACTTTGTAGCATTTTTTCTGCTCTTTCCAATGATATAAAAATTGTTGCACAAAACAAAAATTCGTAGGAATGTAGTCTGCAACAATTTTTATATCGTTGGAAAGAGCAGAAAAAATGCTACAAAGTTGTCGAATTAGTTTTTTAATTGCATTAACCTGATTAAAGTTATAATTAATTAATTAAAATAACTAATAAATTGCCTATCGTAAGCCTAAGCTAATTAGCGAATCAGCGAGCAGACACACACTTATATGAAAGCATGTAATTAGTGTAGGGTGGGACCCCCCCCCGAGACTTTCGGGGGGGGTCCCGAGTTAGCGACCCGAGCATGTCCAGCATGTTTAGTACATAGTAGCGTAAGAGTTTCATACTCTTATTCTATTATGTACTCTTGGACCAAGTAAGCGACACAAACAAGCACAGTTAGTATTTTTCAGATACCCTCCAAAAATCCTAGATTCACGATTTTAGAGTCGGAGACCGCAATTGTACAAAGGAGACTGCATCTGCACAAAGGACAATTGGAACCCAAAATATACAGACAAAAATAGCCAAACTAAGCTTACCCATCACATATAAAAGGAATACGAAAGGACAATCACTTTCCAGAAGACAATTGATAACACTGAACTGACGAATTGAGGAGATCTGATGCAGCAGTAGGCGGAGGTGGTTGGGCTTTTCAGATAAGTTTAAGAATATTTTCTTATTTTGTTTCAAATTGGACTCAAGTTTGAGGGTTCATGGTTTAATTTAATTAGAATAGGTTAAGTTTAGATTTGAGTTTAGCAGTGGCATAAAAAGGTTAAGTAGGCCCTGTTTGTTGACTAAGCCCTGGCACATTTTCAATTAACCATAAATTGAGCTAAAACGTAAACCCGGACAACTTGTCTTACAGGAAAAGTAAAAACTAATATATATAAAATGATATTTGGTATATATATATATATATATATATATATATATATATATATATATATATATATATATATATATATATATATATATGTAAAGTATTTGGTATAATTTTAATTATAATAATAACATTCGGTTGTTTTCTGCAGATACGCCTTCAATCCAGGCCTTCTGCATCCAACTATTAGCCTATGCCGGAGTTATTCAGTCTCTTCATACTGACACTCTAAGAGCCACCTGGGTACCGGTCTTTTGGTCTGTCCGGAAAGTATATTAATTTGTCCGGAATGTTCCTTTACAATTACGGATTACCGTCTTTAAGATATGGGATTTGACTGCACTATTCCATACGAATGGGGAAATTCAAGCTAAGTTCACTTAAGTATTTTTATTTGAATTGTTATGATTGGACAATCGAAGTTGATATTTTTATGTATATCTAAGAAAAAGTATTTGGACATACCCGACTATCTGTGAGCTCTGGCTTGCTGAGCCCCGTTTTAACCCCGATTTTTAAACCCAATTTCGCCTGGGCTTTCGTGTGTCGTTTATCTTGACAAACCTTGACGAAAGAACATACACTTTACACGCCTATGTGCTAAGCTGTAATAAGCGACACACGAAAACCCTGCCGAATGTCATGATAAGACAAACAAGCAAACAGCAAACAAGGGCAAACCTAAAACAGCTTGTCGGCGAAATCCCGAAAGTTTCGGTGTAAAGTTGGAAGCGTACGGACAACCAAACTTTACGAGTGGGAAACTTTGCACAAGGAGAACGTCGAACCTGGAGGAGATGAGTTCCAGTCGACCTAACTAATCTCGACAAAATTACCTAAGTGAATCTTACCGAACGGAGTTAAACCGCCGATGAAGAGCAAAGACTCAAATATAAATGACCTACACCCAAATTTGCTGAAATATACATGCTTAAAAACAACTAACTACCTACCCAAATATTCTCAGAAAAATCCTACTTACCAACAATACGATTCTGACACAAAAACCTAGGCTAAGGAGACGCCCTAAAATGGTCCAAAAAGAGACCACATTTACTATAAAAATTATGTTTGACAAACGGGGTGGCCTCCGAAAATAGCGTACAGGATGAAGTACAAAACAAATACAAAACAGAAGTATCCTAGCCAAATATTACAGAAGTTTTAATGTAATGTAAAGAAAGAAAATAAAATAACCTCAGCAGACAAGACAAACAGTGTAGACCAATCCCAATAAACTAACCTAATAAAATGAACTTAAACTACTCAGATAAATTTTGAAAGATTCATAGAAAATTATGAGAAGAGACCAAAAGAATAAACTGTCATAAAAGGAAAGAAGAAACTTTGATTAACTAATGAAAGAACAATTAATAATAGAATAGCTCTACAGCGGTCCCCACTTTAGACTATTATACAGGCAATAAATCACAGCAAATGTATAGGGCGTAGGGAGGGAGAATAAAAGTAAACACGGCCAGCACAGACAGTGGAAAAACACAAGACTGATTGCAGACAAGAGTAGGCAGACAAAACTAATTTGACGGAGCCGTGGTAGAATTTGATTGGTTAATTTTGAGACCCCCTTGAAAGACGAGATGCTGGGAGAGACTCTTAGCGAAAATAGACAGGTACACAGCACCACCTAGTGACTAGGCTGGCTGATACACATATCCGTAATTTACACATAAGCACACTAAAACATTTCAACTAAAAGGCTTTCAAATAAATTTCAAAAACACAATTTCAACATAAAGTTCACACATTATAAATTCCTTCTAAAATAACATTTCTGCACTAATTTCAGCCCAAAATAAATTCAGCCAACACATACATTAATATTTTAGAGGACTGACGTCACGTCGCCTCATTACACCGGGGGGGGGAGGTGACCAGAGTTAACGCACCGAGCATACCTACCATGATTTGTTCATGCTAGTGTAAGAGAGTTATACTCTTATCTATTATACACTCTTGGTCGTTTAAGGCAGAGCACAATTTCAATGTTTAATGCGTTAATCATTTTGACAATGAAAATTTACAAATTCACAAGCCTCTTGAACATGCCAAGTCTCATCGAGTCTCATAAAACAAATTATTTACAAAGAATGACTAAGGGCCTTTTCAAGAAAGAGTAGAGTAGAGTAGAGTAGAGTAGAGTAAAAATAGCTGTTTTAACTCACTTTAACTCCACTCATGCTTGGGTTTCCCTCTTTTAACTCTGTCATGAAAAGGATCGAGTTAATTTTAACTCTACTCTACCCTTTCTTGAAAAGGCACTAAGAAATCCGTTCTCTAATAGTCAGAATAGTAGTATCGGTCATACACTAATGCATATGTTTTTATTCCGATAGCCAGCCCATAAATTGCAATACCCAGGCTAGTCAAAATGTAGCACTGGCCTAATCGCGGATGAAATGTTATTCCCAGGATTTCTGCCATGCTTTCGGCTGTCTTATATTTATTGTAATCGCGGAATACTAAGATACAGATAGCTAGAACAAACAAATTGCTGTCATATGAAAGTTCAGTTTGTACCTCAAATTACTATCAAAGGTCAATAGTTAAAAAAGCAGGGAATTGAAATTAATTCCCTGTGTGTGTTCGACTAAACGTCAACGAAGCTAAGGGGTATCATGTTCGAGAAAAGGCACTAAGACAGTGTGTGAATTAAGGAAATGACAAGCTTGTTTAAGTATTGCGCTTGTTCGTACAGTTATCTCTATTACAATATGCTGTATGTGATATTGATGACTAGTTATTTATTACCTGTCATAGCCGAAATCAATGCTATTAATGTAAGTGCAATGACTATGCATGAGACGACTAAAGCTTCATATCGTACAATGGATAGTGCGCATTGCATAGTTATTGCGATTATTCCAAATGAAGCACTCAGGATCAGAAAGGCAATGGTGATTCGTATTGTTGACCTGGGAGGCTGTAATGATTAAATAGTGATGAAATCTAAGAATTTAGTTATTGTGGTATGAAAAAATAGTGGGAAATCTGGTTTATATGAAACAAGCTACCCTAGCATTGAACATGCATTTTCTTAGAGAGGTGTTGTTTTATTGTGCGGTTGACATGTTTTCCGCGTTTTCTTGTGTCTTCTCATTTAAAATTGTTTTGGTAATTTGATAACATTTAAACACATGACAGGACCCTGTTGTAAAAACATCAAGAAATTGTTCGTAGTGGACCATTGCATTTTTAGGAGCATCACGTAATTTGTAAACACCGGGTGATTCGTTCTTGAAAGTTATTCTGTTAATTCTGAGCTGATAAGGAAATATAGCTATTTAGAATTTCATAGGTTCACTGAAAAATCCATTCTTAGTATGCGTTAATGTTTCTGTAATCAGGGTTATACTTTAAATATTGACTAATCAGAAACTAAAAAGCAAAGTGAAAGCAATTGAAACAAGTAGGCCCCAAAAGGGGCAATTATTCCTGTGCAGACCTTTTATTATTCGATTTAGATCTAATTTGCCTTTGTTACAATTTAATATAACCGTTTTAAGCTTCTGGTATTGTATGATTTCGCTTGACTTCCTTTGCACCTTTGCATTTTTTCGGCTTCGTACTACAATTAACCTCTGAAATACTACACTACCGAACTTTTGTAACTTCACAACAGGCCGGGCTTCCTTTCCTCGGTATAAAATTAATACGTTAAAATAGCGCAAAGCAACGAGAACAACACTTGGTTTAATATTAAAACATAAAAACCAAATAAGTTTAGACAAACAAATCATTTGTGTTAGGTACTAACTTTTTCATCACTTGTCATTATAGATTGAACTCAATTTAACCTGTCCGATTCCGCATAAAGATCAGAAATCAGTGTGAGTGACTCTGTTAACCAAGTATGCATGCCTAACCGAACTGGTAAAGTCCAGTGCAATTTCCTAATGCACCTATGCGTTGCTCCCAAGCAACGCGGGTGCTCAAAAATTTGCAACCGTATTAATTGCTGACAGCCAAGACTGCGAGAAGACTGTCAGTTCTGCTGCTTAAGGAGGGGGGTCGCGAATTTTCGACCATCTCCGATTTTTCTCATTTTCACATATTTTGTAGTCCTCATAGGTCTCCAAAACAAGACAGTTGCGTTTGTTGCAAAACTTTCCCTATCATTCACAATAGTCCTCCAAAGGTAACCCCGACACGTGTTAAACATAGGAAAACGAAAAAGTTAGAAAAATTTCGCGGTAACCAAAAGTTTGAGCGCTGTGCAAGACCAAACTAGCTATAACGTGACAAAATGTTAATCTGGACTAGGTAGCGTGTTAATATCTATATGTTATGTTTTTGCGTTAGCTCAGCGAATTTCTAGAAATTTTCAAAATTGGGTGAAGTCGGTTTTTGCACAAATTTGACTTACAAAAACGTCACCAAAGAAATGTTTCGCCGTGGCCTGAACTAACCGTTTACTGCACAGATTTCGCGTATAGATATTAACACAGTACACAAATAGAGGTTCAATTTGCATCCGCAAAATCTATGATGCTACTTGTGAGTAGTTCACAGTTTTGGTTACCGCGTTGGCGTTTTGCCTCGAAATACGTCAATTTTTCAAATTTTTGGATATAATGGTCCATAAGTCGGATGAAAGCCGATCTATTCCAACCAAATTCGGTGTGCCAGTTTGCACATATGAGAGGAAGATGTGTGGTAAGTTTCACTGCAATTGCTGGTGTTTAACTGTGGACGCCTGCCTCAGTGCGATGACGGAGGCCTATAGTCAAAAATGGCAAATTTTCAAATTTTTCAAATATAGCCAAATTTTATATCAAATTGAAGCTCTCGATGTCCTGAACATTTTATCTAATTGCACCAAGTTTCTACAAAGCAGTATGAGAAATTTAATGCGCATTAAAGTTTGAAGTAAATAACAGACGGAAGGAGCTTGATCAAATCGCTCAAATGCCGTTTCTCGCTCGTTGCTTGGCGTATCGTTGCCATTTGCACAGCAATAAATAGCCCAAGATAGAGGCTTCAATTTGATGTATTGGCCATACCGTAGTGTTTTGTCATCCTATGTGTACACGTCTTCGAAGCCCTTAGCGAGGCATAGTGGCGTAAATACTAAATTGTAGGGATTTGAACTGCAATATCTCTTAACTGGATTGACCCTGGACTCTAAAAATTCGTCTTGTTTTTGGACACATATGGAGGTATATTATACCCGGAAATGAGCGAAATCGGTGACTATAAAATTTGGTACCCGGCGACCCCCCCTTAAATAGTTTCGAAACCTATTTTGCATAATCTGAACACAAAAAATCAGACCTAAGCTAGCCCTGTGTTGAAGATAGGGCTTCTGAATGGAGAAATGACTCACACTTCGCTGAATATATAAGTTTCCATTTTATACATTCCTGCTCCAACAGGAATAAAAACTTACAGCAGAACTGTCGTACAGGAGGCAAAGTTGATCTCCCACATAGCCATAGGAAATGCAGGAGCTACCGACAAGGTAATCATACATCCTTAACACTCTCTTTCCTTCGCTCTTCATGTCAAGAATATTCCAATCTTTTCTTGGCATTGAAGTGCCGATAAGACTCCATGCAAGTCCAGTTAGAGGCAGGTATATAAGGTCAATCAAGTCCAACCAGTGCATTGAAATTAGTAACTTAGTTTTGTCGTTAGACCTGTTAAATTCAAATTAAAGCCAATATATATATATATATAATTTTTCCTTACCTTTACGTTGCAGAACAATTTTACAGATGAAAGATACCTTAAATAAAGAGTTCATAAAAATGTCATGGAAGTTTTTAATGGGGATAAATTTCATTTTCTTAAGGTTGGATAAAACTGAACTAAAGGATTTTAAAAAACCTCATGTCTAGCCAATCTCTACTTAGTTGGACAGTATCAGTTGTCATAGAAATCGCTACAGTTAATATCACCTTTATGCTATCTCATTCAACCATTAGAATCAGGATTTTAAAACAGAGTAGTTCACTTGTGTTAAATCAAACTTATGTCCAGATCATCTGAACACAGGTTTACTACACAGTCAGTTGAAACGCTGAATCCTATCCATATCGTATATAGCGTATCCTAGCTACAATTACGCAATAGAAAAACTTTCTACTGCCATATGGCTAACAGTTTGACAGAATATATCATATTTTACTGTAGCTTGACAGCTACAAAGAGTTTAACGGCCTAAGGACAGTTTGAAGAAAAGTCAGTTTTACTGGTAATGTTTATCTGTCCTAGTGTCCTCCTATGTAATTATGGGGGCATCAGCATCTGCCCTTCTGTGCGCTTCGATAACCCGATTAAGGGACTCTTGATGAAAACAAGGTTTGCTTCCTTCATTTCTCAAAGCAAGCAAGCTAATAATAGATAAGAGTTAGGGCGGTAAATAGAAATGATGCCTTTGCAGTAACCAGAACTAACGAATGCGACTGACAACTTTTTAACCATATTTAGAGACTTGGTTCCTCCGCGGTCCCCAAAATGTGATGTCCAACTAATTTGGCTTATAGTATTTATAATTTGTTCTGTCGCAGTAAAGTAGTACATTTAGTGATGTACTACATCCCTAGAAAATTTCAGTGATGTACTACATCACCAGTGAGTTGTACATTGGAGGTTCAACGCTTCAAATGTACAACTTTACTGACAAATTTCAGTAATGCAGTACATAACTGAGTGACTGTCAGTGATGTAGTGCATCACTAAAACGTTTTTAATGAATCAGTACATTTTTCTTTGTTGCTTGTTTGTATGCCATAGAGGGAGAAAATTCACAAACTGGATCATATCAAGGAAGTCCCCTCCTGAGCAAACTTGGGCAACTTCAACAGCCTACTGTTGACGACCGAAACAAGCTTAGAGCTTAAGCCGCATAACGTTGGAAAGCTAAGGACGTGCTCTTTCCAACAAGCCATTTTGTTTTGCTGCACCGACAAGGATTTACTTGTCAAAGATTTGCTAAAATCGAGCAAAACGGCAATTTTTGGCGAATTTTTCAAAACAAAACTTCATAGCTACAAACAGCAAAATGGCTTATAGCACTGGAAAGAGCACGTCGTCAGCTTTGCGTTGATTTGCAGCTTAAGCTCTAAATTTCTTTCAGTCGTAAGCAGTAGGCTGTGAAGTTGAAAAATTTTGCTTAGGGGGGACCTCCTTAATACGATCTGTAGCGGAAGTGTTGTAATATAGCGATTACCAACGACTTGCTACTGGAACTGCGCCCAATGGATAAACGCGCCTGGCCGATCAAGAGCCAGTCCGGGGTAGCCTCGCCAGTAACACATGTTACACGTACAAACTAACCTAGCAACTTAGCTATTCCTAAATAAGGCCCTAGCAACACAATTAATAAATGTGGTTTAATAATGGCGCGTAGGCTGGAAATGACACAGATGTAATAGATGGAAAGTACACAATACAAGTATAGCAAGAATATTGGCGATAATATACGTAGCTAAACTAGGCCGTACTGGCTGTTACAAACACACGTACAGAGAAACAATACCTTACACATAGCCGGGAGAGCGCGGAAATACAGATGGGGTGGGGAACCCAACTGTGTTGACAAGGGAGGCCAAAGGCGAATGCACACAACAAATACTACAAGGAGAAGAAACAACCAACCATGACAAAAGAAACCCAACACTGAATTGGGAAGGGAGAGAATTATTGAAACCCCCCAGGAGGCGGGGCTTAGGTAAACCCCCCCAACCAATAGCGGTGTAACACATACATGTAAAATGGGGAACTCCCAATAGGATAGCAAACCCAGCCCAACCCAACCTTCCCCGACCAGCTAGTGCATATGTGGCAACAAGCCAGCACATAGCTAGGCGAAAGAAGAAGTGTTGAGCGTTACACACATAAATACATAAATATACCTATATTCCCTACAGATCCCTAAACCAATTTTCAAAATCTTAGGGCCTTTTCATAAAAAGCTTAAACGGCTTAGCTTAAACGGCTTAGCTTAAAAGGCTTAAATGGCTTAAAAATTGCTTTTCATAAATAATCGGCTTAAATGGCTTAAACGGCTTAAACGGCTTAGCTTAAACGGCTTAATTAAAGCCGTTTAAGCCGATTAAGCCGATTATTTATGAAAAGGATTTTTAAGCCATTTAAGCTAAGCCGTTTAAGCTAAGCCGTTTAAGCCTATTATTTATGAGTCTTTTGACTATTAATATATAAAAGCAAATGAACTCTCTGCTTCATCGTAGCTTATATTCTGCGCCATTTAAGGTACTGGTTCGGGTATGTGCACCAAATTTGAAAGTCTGTAATTTATTCAGTTCTTGGAGTTCAACAATGATTTGCACATGAATTATTTTAAAGCTAGGAATGTATTCATTACAACAAAATGAAGTATTTCTGACGTAAATTCTACTGTTTAAATTGGACATGTGATAACACAAAAGTAATTTTTGAACATGGATTTCTCTGAGTGTGGGAAAGCTAAATCACTAAGTCACTATCACTAAATCGCTAAGCTATCACTTCTGGGTTCAAAAGAAACGTCTTCCCAAACAAGACTGCAAATTTACTCTTCTTCATGATCCACTCATCAAACTCAATCCAAATACTTTCTATTGTACGGAATTTTAAAAATAAAAATTGAAAAATTGACTCACGTTTTCGTTAATATGTAGAATACTTGTATATAATGGCGAGGGATTACAAGTTTTTACATTCACATTGAAACATTTACATTGAGAAAGAAAATCATATGCTTATCTATTTAATGAAGCTTACTGTTGTATTCGCTACACTTGCCGAATACAACCTATATCACTGAGAGTACCGCATTTACTCACTACGATACATGAAAAGCATCGGATTTAATCAAAGCTTATTTTTATATCTTTTTCAAACACAACAGTTCTTCCCTCCGACAATAAGCTGGGATTAATCTTGCCGGAAAAATCCCTGATCAGTCCCAGGAACAAACGTGAGAGGACGGCGACGCTGTCTCACGGGTCTTTGCATTCTGGGGCCAACCTCAGGCACATTTTGTGGCGGAGGCAGGGGATTTCTGGGATTTTCAGGTGCGGGCACTCTTTCTGTATCCGTGAAGCCAGGGAGCCACGCAAACCCGTCGTCGCTTCCATCGCTCCAATCCCCTTCTCCGCTACGAATACGTAGCTGGTTCTGGTGTCTAATCCATGAACCTTTTCCAACCTTAACCTCGTAAATATTAAAAGTTCGTAATCCCACCACCACACCGTGAACCCATTTGACCGAGCCCAGATAGTCACGCACCCAGACTTTGTCGTTCACTTTAAACTTGGTGTCTTTATTAACAGCTTTTGTCGTGCGACTTTCTCGGAGTAAGCTCAATCTTGTTTTAATCTGTCTTCCCATTAGAGCTTGTGCCGGAGTGACCTTAGTGGTTTGATGAGCTGTTACTCTGTAAGACAGAAGGAATTGCTGTAAACTGGTATGGACTTGTGACGTGGGGACACTCTTTATCTTTGCTTTTAGAGTTTGGATAAAGCGTTCAACCAGGCCGTTCGAGGCGGGATGGTAGGGTGGGGAGAAGATGTGATTGATACCGTTGTTATTCACAAATTTCTGCAACTCCTCTGAGGAAAAGATGGACGCGTTATCGGATACCAAGAAGGTCGGCAATCCAAATCGAGCGAATGCTTCTTTTAAATGAGAGATGACTGAGGCGGAGGTAGAGGATGCCAACTTGAACACTTCCGGCCATTTCGTCTTTGCATCTACTAAGACCAGCCAATCATTGCCCAAAAAGGTTGCCAAATCTATATGTATTCTTTCCCAGGGGAGCTTTGGCTGAGGCCATGGTATGAACTCCCGTACAGGCATGGCCTTTGTGGAGTTGCAGAGATGGCAGCTTCTTAGCAATGATTCTATTTCAACGTCCATATTCGGCCACCAAACGAAATCACGGGCAAGTGATTTCATTCGAACCACCCCAGGATGTCCGGAGTGTAGCTCGTCTAAGATTTCCTTTTGTAAGTTAGCTGGAATCAACAATCTGTTCTTCCAAAACAAACATTCGTCTTCGACAGAAAGGGCGTCTTTTCTGGCATAAAACGGTTGCCAGTTTCCTGTTCTTTTGTCTGTCGGCCAGCCAGAATTGATAAATATCTTTATTTGGTTAAGAACAGAATCTTCTTTGGTTGATGACTGCACAGTATGCTTTGAGATTGGAAGCTTGTCGTATTGTGATGCCAAAAGTAAGTGAATCTCCTGATCACATTCAGCTGCGTATTCCCTCGTTTCTTGTGGATCCGGAAGACGAGATAAACAGTCAGCATTCGCATGTTGAGCAGACGGCTTGTACTCAATGTCGTATGAGAAACCGCTAAGTGCGATTGCCCATCTTTGCAAACGATTTGCTGTATGGACGGGAATTCCATGCTTTGATCCAAAAAGAACAGTCAAGGGCTTGTGATCAGTGACTAGCTTGAACTTTCTACCAATCAGATACTGCTGAAATTTCTTCACCCCA
Organism: Trissonchulus latispiculum; assembly: GCA_030248195.1. Taxonomy (NCBI): domain Eukaryota; kingdom Metazoa; phylum Nematoda; class Enoplea; order Enoplida; family Ironidae; genus Trissonchulus; species Trissonchulus latispiculum. The sequence continues at coordinate 43,617 of JASAND010013974.1, forward strand.
AATATTATGGCATAACTCTCTTTTTCTATTTGGGAGTATTTTTGTTCAGTTTCAGTCAATGTCTTTGAAGCTGCGCACACTACCTTTTCTGTTCCGTCCTTTAGCTTGTGAGATAAGACTGCACCCAATCTCACTTTTGAGGCATCGCAAGCCAGGATTAATGGTAGCTTCGGGTCGTAATGAGAAAGCACTTTCATGGATGATAAAGCTTCTTTCAGGGTGTTGAATGCTGATTCTTCCAACGTTGTCCACTGCCAAATTTGATCTTTCTTCAGCAGTTTGGTCAATGGGGCCGTTTTGGTTGCCAGCTGAGGAATAAATTTGGAGTAGCAGTTTATCATTCCAAGGAAAGCTCTCAACTCACCCACATTTTTAGGAAATGGCATCTTCAGAATACCCTGAACTTTAGCATCAATTGGGCTTATTCCTTCAGCGCAGAGCTTCAAACCCAAGTATGTGATCTTTTCCTTGAAGAACTCACATTTAGGCAGTCCCAGACGTGCTCCATTGATCATTAATCGTTCGAAGACTTTGGCAAGGTTCTTTAGATGAGATTCATCGTCTTCCCCCGTAACCACAATGTCGTCTAGAAACCAAGCCGCTCCTTCGCAGCCTGCCAGCATTTGATCCATTCGCTTCTGGAACAACGCCGGAGCCGACGAAACCCCAAAAGGAAGTCTTTTGTACATCAGAAGACCACGGTGGGTATTTATGATGCACAGCTTTTGGCTTTCGGCATCCAAGACAAACTGGTTATATGCCCTTGCCAGATCCAATTTTGAGAACTTCTGACCTTTATTCAGTTGATACATCAAATCTTCATACCTGGGAAGAGGATATTCATCTATTTCCAAGTTCGGGTTTACGCTAACCTTGAAATCAGCACAAACTCGTACGGATTCGTCGGGCTTCATCACAGGAACAATCGGTGCTGCCCATTCTGCATAGGTCACAGGTTCCAGAATGCCATCCTTGATGTCCCTATCCAAACTTGCGTCTATCTTTGACTTTAGGGCAAAAGGTACTGGACGAGCCTTGCAAAACTTTGGAACGACATTCTCTTTCAGTCGTAGATGAGCTCCTTGGCCTTCAAATTTTCCTAAATCTTCCGAAAACAGTCTTTGAAATCTTCGTAGCAATCCTTGTAGATCATTCTGCGTTAGGTGGGCCTTTGTAGTTAACATGTGAATTTTAGACCAATCTAACTTTATTTGGGATAGCCAATCTCTACCAAAAAGAGGAGGACCATTAGCATCAACCACTACCACTTTTATGTTGTAGGGCTTACCTTGATAAGTTAGATTGACTTTGCTTTCACCAATCACCTTCAGCCTGTTTCCGTTGTAACTTTGAAGTCGCAACGTGGACTTTGATAGCGGGATAGACTTGAATTCTTTATCCCACATCGATTTGGGAACTATCGACACTGCAGCCCCGGTATCCAGTTCCATTTTGACAGGAACCTTTTCGATATCCAAGCTGATCAAGATAGGGCTGCTAGATTTAATGGAATTTATGTAGTAAATAGGCGTTTCTTCGGTTTCCGAATAATCGGTACGGCTTTGTTGATCTTCGTCTTTATCAACATACTTCGTCGTTTTAGACTGTTTTTGTTTGGCAAAACAGGCTAAAGCAATGTGACCACGTTTGCCACATTTATGGCAGTTGGCTTCTTTAAATTTGCACTGATCCGGGGTGTGGTTAGACTTCTTGCATCTGTAGCATTCTTTGCGATCATAGGACTTTCTTTGTGGAAGCTGTTTAGTTGTTTTAGGACTGACTTTGTTCACGCCGCCAACACCACTCTTCGATGCCTGAAGCTCTTTAGCATTCTTCTTTGCAGATTCCATGGAAAGTGACAATTCCATCGCTCTTCGCAAAGGCAAATCTTTTTCCGATAAAAGCCGCTTTTGCATAGCTTCATCGCTAAGTCCAGCAACAAGGCGGTCACGCAGGGCCTGCTCCAGAAAAGCTCCAAAATCACAGTAAATAGCTAATTTCCGGAGTTCAGCCATAAAGGTTGACACACTTTCACCCGGTTTTTGTTCCCGCCGATTAAATTTAAACCGTTCCGCTACCACCAGGGGTTGTGGTTCAAAATGGTTGGACAGGAGCAGTGTTAACTGGTCAAAAGTCAGGTCCGCTGGGAGTTGCGGGGCACAAAGGTTTTTGAGCAAACCATAAGTGGAAATTCCAACGCAACTGAGAAAGATTGCCTTCCGCTTATTGTCCTGTTCAACGTCATTGGCCACCATAAACTGATGAGTTCTTTCGAGATATGAACTCCAAGGTTCTAGCTCGGGTTGAAAAGCTTCTAGGTTTCCAACCAGATGAGCCATAATTCCAGTGCGCCAAACTGTTGTATTCACTACACTTGCCGAATACAACCTATATCACTGAGAGTACCGCATTTACTCACTACGATACATGAAAAGCATCGGATTTAATCAAAGCTTTACATTCACATTGAAACATTTACATTGAGAAAGAAAATCATATGCTTATCTATTTAATGAAGCTTACTTAACCCTTAAATGCATAAGCTATTTTACCGACGTTAACGCATAACCTGGGTAAATTTAACCCAACACTAATTTTAGCTTCGTGGAGCATACTATGTTGACACAATGCTAACAAAAGCCTCGGAATAGCTTGGTAACTGGCAGGAAAACTAATAATTACTATCCTATTGTGGAATAACAGCTGAAAACAATTTTTTGTCCAACTGCCAGTACCCAGGCACATGTGGCGGTCAGTCAAAATAGCAATAGTTTTGAATCCCAAAATCATCACGCAATACTATTTCTGAAAGGAAAACAACTTAGACACCCTTTTAGAAGCAATCTCCACTGTTATGCAATTCTTACCAGGAAGAACCAGGACCCCACGGAATTGGCCAGTTAGGACCTTTCTACCAGGACCTTTGGGATACATAACGGCAGTGCTTATATCTGTTTGTTGTTGATACTGATTCCATAATTTGCCAGACGTTACTCCGTTACTACACAAGACTGTTTAGGTCAGCGAACACTGGTCTTTGACGTCTAGCAGAATCGTGCTACTCAAAATGCTGCCAAACAAACTCTACTTGGTCTCCAAAACGAAAAAGAGCTAAAATTGCATGAAATTTACCACTATTGTGCAAGAATTCAGCAGCTGATGCAAGAAAACGCTGCTACCTATACTCAGTAGTCAAGTCTGAGTGTTGCTTTGTGAATTTCATGACCTGGGTCAAAGGAAAATTATTGAAAATAATTTCTTCTATCCAGAAGCAAGAATTTTCTCGCGACTTTGACTTGGATCAGAGTATTTTATTTTATTTTATTTTATCAGAGTATTCGTAGTATCAGAGAATTTTGTGAGATGTCACAAGAAGTCGTCGGACAGCAAGCCATTCTACGCTGTACACAATGGTGGGTCAATGGGTCAATGGGGGGTGGGTCAATTTGACCCAGGTTATGCATTTAAGGGTTAATACTTGTATATAATGGCCAGTCCGCTTGCCGTTCGCTTGCTGATGTTTAGCGGATTCTAGTATGAGTAAAAGTATAATTTCCCAGCGTCAATTACGTCATAATTTACGCAGAACTAAGAGCAGAATCCTACCAAACAACTATCAGAAATTCCACTTAATTTTTGAATTTTTAATATACAAGAATCCAAATACAGTACGTCCCGTCTGGTCACCCAAAATGGGTTTGAGTTAAAATAAAAAACTTGAGGAAAAAATTGGCTTAATTTTGTTAATTTTATACTGTTTAGAATGCAACTGTTTATCCTGGATCAAATATTGCATTAGAAAGAAATTTAATGGCATTGAAGTTTTTACGGTAACACCGGCCCATTTTGGGTGAGCAGACGGGACGTACTGTATTTGGATTCTTGTATAGTAAAAATTCAAAAATTAAGTGGAATTTCTGATAGTTGTTTGGTAGGATTCTGCTATAATGTCTAATTCTTTGTAGTTCTGCGTAAATTAAAATGTGGTTGACGCTACAAAATTGTTCTTCTACTTCTACGTTTCTGCTTTACGTGGGTTCACGTTGTGATAGTATACACGTAAAAGTGAAAGTGAAAGTATGAAAGTATACAGTAAAGTATAAAGTAGTACACGAATTCCGACAAAGCTTGATGAGACTGTGCCTTCCTAGCTCAGTCGGCAGAGGCTTTGCCTAGTGCACAAAATGTCGTGGGTTCGAGTCCCACCGGAGGTCCGAATTTTTCGGAACCGTCGGTGGTACACGACTTTCTTCTTATTGGTATAACCTCGGGCACCACAACCTGAAATTGGGGACCTTACTGGTATCTCATGTAACCATGCCCACTGGAAGAACTAGGCTCTGCCTTGTCAGTGCCTTGTTTGGGGTCTGCTCGTTTGCTTCATTTTGAAAATTTTAATTTAAAATACGCTTAATCAGCAAAAGCGTAAAGAGGATTTCCAAGAAATATCATATGTAACTACCCCGGAAAAGCTGAGGTTCAACTGCGGAATAATGCCGCCTTAGGGTCCTGATTGTTAAATTTATTACAACAGAACGAATCTGGATTGTTTTTAATAAGTGAATCATGAAAATGAATAAATTTACAAACTTTCAGCAGAATATCGTTCCGTGACTCAAAAATAGTGTGTAGCGCTACCCTCGCGCACATCACTTTATAATTGGATATCGGAAATAATCGAGAGAGGACCAAAGAAGAGTAAGGAATGGATGAGAGAGTACTCCGCCAACGATCATGACTCAAAAGATTTCGGGTCTGACTCAAAAAGTGGGTGTGCTCAGGGTACAGCATTGCATTACAAGTGCACTATATATTAACAAAGCTGTAAGCTGGAGAATTTATGTATAACTTGTATAAGCATAAAATAACCTGAGTTAAGTCAACAAAAAGTATTTTTGACTTGAATAACCTGTTATAACTGTTAATCTGATAAATAGAAGGTTACTCTTCAAGTAGCGGCTTGTTTTTAAAATATTTACCAGTAGTAAAAAGCATGCCAATAATGCCATTGCATTCTTCACACTATGAGCTTCATTTTGATATAAATATCATTGGCCTACTCCAAATATTAAGGAAGTTATGAACGTTTTAATATTACTACTACCATGGTTTAAGCCGTTTAAGTGCGTGATTTTACGCGGCTTAAAAATCAAACAATTTGAACTGAATTTTAAGCCATCGGCTTAAACGGCTTAAACTAAAACTATTTATGAAAAGGGGGTCGGCTTAAACAGCTTAATTTTAAGCCACTGCATTTTTAAGCCGGTGTGCTTTTTATGAAAAGGATTCGGCTTAAAGTTTAAGCCGATGGTTATTTATGAAAAGGGTCGGCTTAAGCGGCTTAAATTTAAGCCGTTTAAGCCATTTAAGCCATTTAAGCCGTTTAAGCTGACGTCCCTTTTCATAAATAAATTCCCTTTTAAGCTAAGCCGTTTAAGCGCTTTTTATGAAATGGCTCTAAGTTGAGAAATCTAAACAATAGAAGGAACGGATTGCTCTAGGATAATTTTGACAACTGTGCTTGGCTTAAACAACACACTACTTTTATTTGATAAAACTCTTTCTTCTTGCCAGTAAAATTAATTTAAGTTAAGTGAACATTTAATTTTTTGTGTTTTTCTTCTAAAATCATCAAATTAACACAAAGATTGATTAGGATAGTTTTAGCTAGGCTGACAAAAGATAAAAGGGTTGACAATGTTTTCATTTTAATTTCAAAATTTGCAGATATAACCTGCAATAAATCTATATTACGTTTCAAAACCATACTACAATACCTTACAATCTTCTTACTACAATTCCTTCTATTCTTTAAATTTCTCAAATTAGATCTTGATAATAGCTTTAGTTCTTCACTCTATAAATTTTCTCCCTCTATGGCATAAAGATATGGTATAAAGAGAAGTAACAAAAATGTACTGATTGTACTGATTTACTGAAAGCGTTTTACTGAAACTGACAATCACTCACTGCTGTACTACATTACTGAAATTTTCAGTAAAGTTGCAGATTTGAAGACTTTAACCTCCAATGTACAACTCTACTAGCGATGTAGTACATCACTGAAATTTTCTAGCGATGCAGTACATCCATAAATGTACTACTTTGCTGCGACATATCAAATTTTGACCGGCTCTACAACCAACGAACAACCAGTCTTGGTGTTATCAATAAGACCCCCTCGTAGCAGGCACTGCTATAAGCTAATTAGGTGTCTATTCAGTAAAGATGCAAGACCACCAAACCATATTACTTTTACAAACTTCTAACATAATCTTTCGTCATCATGTCATCTTGTCTCGATTACTCCCCCACCAATCAAAATCATTAAAACTTGACTAAATGAGCTAATATCTGGATTGGGTATGTTTTCGGCTACGCTGAGTTCAAATGTAGCACAAATTTTATGATGTCGCGAGATTTCTTTCTTTTTCGAATTCTAACGGGGACCAAGGGAAACCAAAATATTTTTGTCTTCGATTTTCCTGAAAAGATGTATATAGGGGTTTTCGGGGTCGTAGAACTAGAATCTGAAGTCCGTTCTCCGTTTCAGCGTTTCGGTTCAGCTTTACAAATTCAACTGAAGATGTAAGCTTGAGTAAGCTTAGACTGAGCTAATAAGAAGAATAAGAATACAGTAAATAGATAATAAATAGGCATAAATAATAATAGTATGCTCGCACAGTATATTAATGACAATTTGCCTGAAGTTTTATTCAGAGCCCATGATAAAAGTCATAGAGGGCTGCGTCACCCTGCACTCCTATCTCTACCTTCCATGATGGTCTCTTCAGCAGACATCCAAGCCGCCCAAGGCCATTCCGTTAAAATTAGAATCAATTCTATCCGTAGCAGTTAATGCTCGCTCCTAACTTTTGGATCATTAATTGCATCAAAGTTATCAATTGTAATCAGTTTAGCTGTAATCGTTCCATCGCAAGAAGTGTTAGTCTCTTGCTACATGACGTTACCGCAGGAGAGATTTGGCTGAATTTCCCTGCCGGGTTTCCCAAATCACAACCTCGGTGTTATCTCACGGAAATAGAAATTCAGCACTGGCCTTACATTTTTACAGAAATATATTGCCAAAATCAAACTGGCTAACGACATCAGCAGGCTTCTAAAAACTCTAACCTTTGTCTGGAGACCGGTTTTTAGTCAGTAAAAGTTAAATTTGGAAGGTTGTTTGTACTCACCAAAACAAAGACTTTTTATGTCACGGTGGAAGCAAGCCCTTGCCAACTTGACCAGCTGCTCAACGCTCACACGACCCTCACACGACCCACAAGAAACTACGTACATGAATTAGACTTCTGCAGGATCCGATCTAGAGAATTTATAACAGACTAGGCAATCTCACGCCGAAAGTATGACCGCAGCAGCATTAAACTTTTGGCCGTAACATTCAAGTTAATATTGAGGTTGGAATACCTTGTATGACAGTGAGGGGTTGCTTCCAGAAGTGAACACTATTTAGAGTTTCTTGATGAAAACAGAATTTGCCTGCTTTTCAAGTTAACAGAAATAATGAAGTTGGGGAAAAGGTTTCAACCACAGTCAGAGGCTTAGTCACGAGAAACACAAGCATATCATCAAGAGTGCATAATTGCACTATATATAAGAAGAAGAGTAAGCCACTAGAGGGCTCCTCTTCTTGGCATTGCGTAACGGTGCTCCGCCCACAATACGCGAATGTTCCCCCGTTTGGTGGGGGGGTAGCTCTCTTCGACAAAGCATACCCCCCCTCCGTTTGGTGGGGGGGTAGCAGAAAAGAGGTCCCCGTTTGGTGGGGGGGGTAGCCAACAACCAATCAGATTGCAGAGACCCCCTCCCCGTTTGGTGGGGGGGTATAGCAGAGGATTACGGTAGTTTTTGTTCTATTTGAAAAAGGGTCCCCGTTTGGTGGGGGGGTATGCAAAAGGGGTCCCCGTTTGGTGGGGGGGGGGGTTGCGAAAGGGGTCCCCGTTGGGTGGGGGGGTAGGCAAAGAGGTCCCCATTTGGGGGGGCTCGCCAACAGCCAATCAGATTCAGCCAATTTCAGCCTGACTTGGCGACCCCCCCCCAAACGGGAACCCCCCTTCTACCCCCCCCCCCGCAAACGGGGACCCCTTTTGCATACCCCCCCACCAAACGGGGACCCCTTTTGCATACCCCCCCACCAAACGGGGAGGGGGTATGCTTGTCGACCCCCCCCCCAAACGGGGGAACATTCGCGTATTGTGGTCGGAGCACCGTTACGCAATGCCAAGAAGAGGAGCCCTCTAGTGGCTTACTCTTCTTCTTATATATAGTGCAATTATGCACTCTTGATATAATTGTTCTTGCTTAATATTCCGAAAATGTCTAGTTAACAGAAAGAAATTCTTAATTGTGATATCCCTCTAATTTCCAATGGTCCTTTGTCCCTACTCTTTTCAAATAACTGGAGGTGGAAGTTGAGCTTCAAGGTCACCAGTGGAAAAAGAAAAACCAGATTGCTGATCAACCTTTACCATTCTGATTTCATTCTCTTCCTTTGATTGTTATTTAAATTTTATTTTTCTATGCAATGAAATATGTCAGTGCTGTTAGTCTGTGCTCGAGTAAAATTCTGTGCACTCCTGCCACGGTGGAGTATCTGATTTCTTAACTTAAATTTTTATCCGAAAACCCGTTAGTCTGCATGTACAAGCCTGTCTTTTTGAGATTTCGAAAGAGAAGTTTTTTGCAGGCTTGGTGCTAAACTAAGTTCATTCTTGCATTGGATTACATTAAACCGGGGAATAGGGAGTCGGGCTTGTCCCCCCTGGTCCATCCACTCACCCCGGAACGGGACCGGAAATTTTGCTTGAAGGGCCACCGGTTGAGTCGTCTACCGATTGCGTTTTGGTCGGTTTGACAAAACGTAAAATATGGAAAAAATACCTGGAGAACTCTTGTTTGTATTCAGCTAATGGCGCGTAATGTGCAACTGGATAATTAATGAAATTTACTTGCCAAGGTCAAGGTAAATTCAATTAATTCATTGATTCAATTAGTCAATGCCTTGCAGATGATAAGCAGTGGTCGTGTTGTGGAATCTGTGTCAGTCCGTCGCACAATTTGAACCAGGGCTTCTAAATTCTCCGTGAGGTACATGTTTAAAGTCTTTAGTCATAGGCATACACGTTCTTGGGGGCTTTCACCTCTAGACGAGTACCTCACCGCCTCCTCCAAACTCCGGGTTTTTGGGCAAAAAGCGCTTTTAGTTTAATAGCAGCCAAGAATACTTCAGTTGACAAATTGAACAAAGTAATAATGAATGTTGGACAGACAAAACCAGCCAGTGTTGGACATTATTTTTCCTTTCGCCACAAGCCACCTTTTTGTACTACTATGCAGACAAATCTAACTTTGGATTTTAATTTACTCCTTTTTATTACTTAAATTATTGTCACAGCTCAGTCTCAGGCAAAGTTGTAGTTACACATTTGCCTAAAACAGTCTTTTCTCTAGCAGTTCTTTGTACAGTCGTTCATTTTCTGTTTTGGTCAAATTGGCCAGGCTGGTCTCCGCTGTCAAAAAAGCCAATAATGCCGGATTTGCCACCACAGCAAGGGAGGCGGCTAAAGCACAAACTAGCAACAGTGCAATAATTGTAGTCAATATATAACCCAATATATAGTGTCTTTGAGGACCCGAGCTGTCTGCGAAAAATAAATATCCACTTTCCTCCGAGGCCCAGTCATAGTGAAAGTCCGGGGAACTGTAGGAATAGTTCCAGGTTGCCATGCTGGTTCATTCTTCCGGTATTATAACGGTTTAAGGAATTCTAGAACATGAAATGGTCGTACAAAAAATTTACACGTAGGTAATTTGTATAAATATCTTTTGTGTACATGTATACATTTAAACAAACATGAAACTGTCCGCTATATATAGTTGTGTTCTGATATTGTACACTAATATCAAGAGTACATAATATAAGAGTATGAAACTCTTACACTAGCATGTACAAATCATGCTAGGTATGCTCGGTTCATTAACTCGGGACCCCCCCCGTAACTTCCCGGGGGGGGTCCCACTTTGCACTAATTACACGCTTTCATATAAGCGTGTGTCTGCTCGCTGATTGGCCCACTAGCCTAAGGCTTACTGTAGGTAATTTATTAGTTATTTTAATTGATTAATTATAACTTTAATTAGGTTAATGCAATTAAAAAACTAATTCGACAACTTTGTAGCATTTTTTCTGCTCTTTCCAATGATATAAAAAGTGTTGCACACTACATTCCTGGGAATTTTTGTATTATGCAACAATTTTTATATCATTAGAAAGAGCAGGAAAAATGCTACAAAGTTGTCGAATTAGTTTTTCAATTGCATAAACCTAATTAAAGTTATAGTTAATCAATTAAAATAACTAATAAATTACCTACAGTAAGCCTTACGCTAGTGGGCCAATCAGCGAGCAGACACACGCTTATATGAAAGCGTGTAATTAGTGCAGAGTGGGACCCCCCCCCGGAAGTTACGGGGGGGGGGGGTCCCGAGTTAATGAACCGAGCATACCTAGCATGATTTGTACATGCTAGTGTAAGAGTTTCATACTCTTTATTATGTACTCTTGCTAATATACAAAAAACATCCTCCAGACTATTTAAGTATAGTAAATTAATTAATTAAATAAAATTAATTAAGTAAGAAATAGTGAAAAATTAAGTTTTCATGTTGGGTATAAAGGAAATGTCTGAAAGATAGATAAAACCTATTAGTATTTCAGTTAGTGAGTATGCTGTCTGAGATAATCACCGGATTGACACAAGAAACTTGATAGTTCGGGCAAAAAAGGACTCTCCTAGATTCCAACTACGTGCTCTGGTTTGAAAGCATTTTCCTAATATGCACTCATCTCCCATAAATTATTAAAATTCTAGTTCTAAAACTGGAAACAGTGGAAAAAATGCTCTGCAGAGTATTGGAAAATAAGACCACACAAAAGAAAACATAGGTAAGAACCAGAAAAAGATTTTCGAAATCCTACGAAAATATTGCCACTTTTCTTCTGGAGCCTTTCAGGGATAAACTGATGAAAGCATAATGTCGAAAGTCATTTCATTAGGGCGACTTCAAGTCTCTGGTATTCTGATGAAAATAGTTTCCAAGCTGTCTTTCCCTTATGACGGAACATTGTAGGAACAAGACAAGACTTTGGACAGGAATTTTTTATCTTGAAATTCATGGACTGCACCAGTGAACAAAGGAGATTTATGTGCTCTTAGTTTCTAGAAAAAGTGTCGAATGTTATGAAGAAACTCAAACGTACAACGCCTGTCACCTTGGTACTTCATATCCCTGTAGAATGGAGAAAGATTATAAGCTTATACCTTAGAAATCCATCTGTCATGTCTAATCGACACACTTGGGTTTTCATTGAACTAAGGCTGATTAAAATGCTCCATTAAAATATTACATATTGTATAATCAATCTTAAAAACAACTTTCTTTGTCATTTACTTATCAACAGAGAAGATTTCAGTTACGTATTTCATTGTGACTACTTGGCAAATGTGTATCAGTATCTGATAAAAAACTAAAGAAAGAAATAGCAAGCAAAAGCGTCTGCAAAAGGTAAAAGAGTTTTCTTTGTAACATTTAGATAAATTATAGGCCTGATGCGGAGTAGAATTCCTTATTGTGAAAAACTGAATTTTCTAATTTTTTGAAAAACACTTCTAATTTATTTGAATTTTTGTCAAAGTACATATTTCCATTAAAGCTAAAGCAAAATAGTTGTATAAGTCAACTGTTAATTAATCAAAGCTACAAACATTAGAGTAGACCATTTCCGGTGTGGATTTCTAAGAAAATAAGTCAAAAAGACTGGTTTAGCACATACACGAAATTTAAGCGTGGAAACAGCTCTTCTAAGCATTCTATGTACCAATTATACACTCCCTATCTCAAATCATACACAGAATGGATGCATTTATTTTAAAAATCTATGCTCTACGTGGAATCTGCGTGCAAAACGGAGGGCCGAGCAAACATAAGAGACCTGCTGCGCTGAGGCGCAGCAGGAAAAATTAAACTTAACAGATATCCAGCCTAAAATGTATATAGGTACTAACTATGAATGAAAATGTTGCTTTGAATGCTGATTCATTATTGAACATGAAGGAGCAGTATGCATCGTTATAATCTAACCTGTTCAATGACAATACTAGCGTAGTTACCTAGGTTTCTTGGAGGTTTCGTTGTTATTTTCGATATTAACTTAAATCTTATATCCAGATCACTTGAAAACACGTCTGTCTTTCATCACGATCACATGAAATTATATGCAAACTATATAATGAATTGACGTGTGTCTTTTTAGCGAACCAACTCTGATCCAGTTTTGGGACTGTTTGATCCAGAAAGAGAAAGCAAAACTGTGTATGGGTCACGAAGATTTAGCTTTGAGTCAAGCATGGTTCGACTAAAAAGCTTCTTTATTTGTTCTTGACCTCTTTATTGGTAGTGTTGGGCGTTGACCGGACTTTGGTTGTCGTTTTTTGGCCAACAGCGAACAACCAACGGCCAACGGCCAATGACCGGACAATGGGCGGCCAACGTGTAGTTTTCAAGCCTAGATGGGAACAGTTTCTGCGAATCCCGAAACATTGCTAGAATTTTGCTGTTTTTCTTTATTTTAAATGGATAGCGTTGGAGCCAATTGTCCGGCAAATTTTCGGATGACGGCCAATGGCCAACGCGTTGCTCGAGTTTTGGCTGGCCATTGGCCGCACCGATCAACACCCTACTCGATTTATTGGGTCGTCAAAAGTCGCATAGCGAACCAAGTTTTGAATTATTAGCTCATTTTGTGAGTCACACTTTAAAATTCAATGAAATTTCAAAAAAGCCAAATACAAATTACCAAATGGTTGAAAATTTTTGAGTTTTTGTACATGTAGGGATTGCGAAGTCGTGACTTCGTCCGCTCATCCAAAGTAGGGAAACTTTACTCCAAAACGCAGGTAATCCCAGGTAGTTCTAATTTTTTAAACTGGATAAAAAGCTAATGTTGAAAACGAAAAACGAGAAAACGAATGTTGCAAGTTTCGGAATTGCTGCGGCGCTTTCACAAGGTTATAATTTATCAAAACATTGTCAATTGAATGCATTAAATAGAGACAATTAGTTTCCTGTAATTTAGGAATTATATAAATGTTTCCAAGAAAATTTCTGAACAACAGTCATTCCGAAACCTGCAACACTCGTTTCTCTGCAAAAGCTTTTTACCCAGTTTAAAAAAATTTGGACAGCCTGGGACAACCCGCGTTGGGTAATTTTGGAGTATTAGTAATTAACCCGCGAAATTTTGGAGTAAAGTTTCCCTGCTTTGACTGAGCGGACGAACTCACGACTTAGCAATCTCTACATGTGCAAAAATTCAAATTTTTTTCAACCACTTGGTGCAATTTAAAGCTGCGTACAGGAAAGTCTATTCGTCGGTGACACTGATGTTGCAAAGTAATTGATAAATTAAATTTAGTGTTTTCCAGGGATAATCGGCACTTTATTCTCAGCACTGCTATTGTTAGATGAGCGGACCATTTCACACTTTAAGCGAGTTAGACATAGTATTTTTATTAGAGATTCTAATTAAAAATTTCGCTTTTCTTTGAAATTCTGTAAGGGAAGCAGACATAGGAAAGATTGATAAGCCTGCAATGGGAGTTCAGCTGATGGTCCCGTGGTGTAGTGGTTAGCATGTCTGACTCTAGAGCAGAAGGGCCGTGGTTCGATCCCCGGCGGGACCAATTCTTTACTTTCAATGGTGAGTGAAAAGCTGAACCTCCCTCTTCCCTTCTCTCTTCTAGGTCCTGGTTTCGTGGGTACGAGGGTGCCTGACGCCTCCCGTTCGGGCTTGTCCTTAGTTTCTTCTTGGACCACCTCCTGCGCGGTTGGTGTGTTATTCACTTGTGCCACGGTCTCCTCGCTTGAGTTGCTCTCGCGGGGTAACGGTACTTTTGTGTTAGGTTAGTTTCACTCTGGTACCGCTACAATTCCATGACTCATGGAGTACCCTGGAATGACTGACTATCAGCTGGAATGACTGACTATAAAATGAGCTATTAACTCAAAACTTGGTTCGCCAGGCGACAACCAATAAAAAAGTCAATTTTTGAGCCGAGCCATGCGCGACTCAATTCGTGACTCGTCTCATACATAGTTTTGCTTGCTCCTTCTGGATCAAACAGTTCCAGCACTGGATCAAAGAATTGTTTCGTTAAGGAGACAGACGTTATGAATTGTCTTGTTGGTCCAACCAAATCTCAATGCATTTTAAGTTTCCTTTTCTTCTAAATTATCAATTGTCTTTACGTTCCCAGTGACAAATGCCTTGAAACTGCTTCTTTGCTTTGGCGGCCGCCTTTCTAGGAGGACGTTTTTCTTGATCTTTTCTGGAATTACCTTCGGGTTGAGCGACCGCTCGTCTTTCTTGTGTGCGTCTGTGCGAAGGCTCTTTAGTTGCAGCTTCAGGATCTTTCTGGTTTTCACTCGGTTTTGATCTGTCACCAGGTTCCCTTTTGTCATTCTTTTAGAGCTACTTTCACCGCTTGTTGACACTGTTGTCTTTTCTTCACTAATGTAGCCCCCTGAGTTGGTTGATGGTGGTGCATTAGCTTCTGGCGTTGGAATCCCACCTTGTACCTCCAGTGTAGAAGTTTCCAGGGGATATAGGAACCGTAGTGTACGTTGTATGCATTTACGGTTCTTCGGCAAAACGATAGCAGAACGGACTTTTCCATCACTACTCGTTACTGTACCTTGAATGCGCCCGACCTTCCATTGTCTGCGAGGCTGGAGTGATTCCTTGATTAGGACGACGTCTCCTGGGAAAAGATCCACTTGACCCTTTATGTTGTGTTGTTTAGACTGTTCCCTTAAGTTCCGAAGATATTCCTTTTGCCAGGTATTTCAGTAGTTATTGAACAAATTCTGGCCAGTCTTCCACTTTGATATTAAGTCATCTACCCTTGGTTTTCTTTCATTATGTTCTTCATCGATATCGGACAATTCTGGCATTCCAGTCTGAGAAATTACACTTAGAAAATCGGAGGGCGTCAACACTTTCTGCTGCCGTTTGTTGTTATCAAGCAGTGTCGGCGGACGCGAATTCATGACGGCTTAAATCCCTGTTACTATTGTTCAAACCTGAATGAAGGTGAGATATTTTTTGCGAATCATTTTTCGAAGGCTTCTTTTAAAAATTTCATCAATCTCTCCTAGAATCCACGCATCCAAGGGGCATGTTGTGGAATGAACTGCCATTCAATACCTTTTAATCAGCAATATATAAATTCTGCATAGATTCATCAACTTGCGAGTACTGCCAAACAGTTTGCAAACCTTTGTGGCAAAGCTTGGGAGCATTATCTGAAACTATTTTGGCAGGTGTGCCCCGTCTGGGGATGAATCTTTTTAAACACATTTGGAATGAATCCACGGTCAGATCTGGTACTGGTTCCAAATTAGTTGCTCGTGTCTATGGTCTATGCCAATATCTAGCTCATTCATGGCTACTGCAAATTATTATGGAAATACTTATGGGTCTTGGGTTTTTCTTTTTCTCCCTTTAGGATACCTACCTTACGGTAATGTGGTTCTAAATTTTAAGTTACTTTCTTGGTACTTCAATCTTATTACTTTATTAGTTTCTATTACTATTATACTTAATAACCACATCCGTATGAATTATATTCCTATGGAGAGACCTCAATCTCTCCTCTCCCATGAGTCTACCATGAGTGAAGAAAAGTGTCCAGGGCGGGGATCGAACCACCGAGCTTTGGATCTGTAGTCGAGAACTCTACCACTAAGCCACACCCCCGGACGTTGAGAATAGTTTATTGCACTGATTTCAACCTTTCTGGGTTGCTGATATTTAACATACTCCCCTTGTTAATTTGAAATTCGGCCTCGAATTTCCAGGAATTGCAGGTCGGTCCTCAAATCCAAGTACCATGTGGTCTAAGGGCGGCTCCCCGGCTGCCTCCTAACCCGAGGCCATATTATACTTCATTCTTCTTCAAAGCCGGGAGCCTTTCAATCAATCACACAAGAACCATTAACCACCATATTAACCCTTATCACCACGAGGACCACAATATACCAAACCATCTATCTTGACCTGCAATTCCACCATTCCCAGGCATCACAAACGACTTCATCTCCTCAGAGCGGTAAGGACACGGCACGGTCGCCAAATGTGAAAGGTTGAAATCAGGATCTGAAAGATGTGAAGAAAAGTGTCCAGGGCGGGGATCGAACCACCGAGCTTTGGATCTGTAGTCGAGAACTCTACCACTAAGCCACACCCCCGGACGTTGAGAATAGTTTATTGCACTGATTTCAACCTTTCTGGGTTGCTGATATTTAACACTATTATATTCGATACTTTAATTTTATCAGTATTTTCACTTGTATGTCATCCTTATCTATCTAGTTTTCTATTTTGTATTTGTTATTTGCATTCCATTTGTTATTTCCTATGAGTACCATATTGTTTTGTATTTCGATATAACTACTTTGCCAGTTATACACTACTGTATTTGTATTGTTTTGGTGTCACGTACCTCAGGATAATACCCTCGCAGGTGCTCGTCCCGTGAGCCCTGGGGAAATGTAGGGAATATACATATCCCCTTACAAATATCCATGTTATGTGTGTACGCACAATGCAGCCCTTTTCGCCTAGCTAGTCACTGGCTTGACGCCACGTGTTAGACTAGTTAGTCGGGGAAAGGTTGGGTGTGTTGGGCGTCCCCACTTTTCCTATTGGGAGGGTAGGTGTTTACTTCCTATTGGTTGGGGGGAATTCCCAAGCCCCGCCCACCTAGGGGGGTCTCTCTAAAATTCCCCACAACACGTTGGTTGTTACTTTTCTGTCTTGCCGAATAGTCGGGTCTCCCCAACTATTCTCTGCGCTCCCCCCGCTTACAACCCACTCCGCTCCTGCAGGTACGTTGGCCAGCGGGCCGTATTTACTGTGTGTAAGTATTGTGCGTGTGTGCTAGCTTAGTGTACCGGCCTTGCGCCTATATTATATTCTATAGTAAATATTCTTTGTACTTCGTTCCGCTAGGGCTAGTTAGGGATAGTCTAGGTAGCCTACGTAGTAATTTATAGATCTATTGTCTATTGGCGAGACTTCCCCAGGACTGGCTCCCCCCAAGCCAGGCGTGTTATCCATTGTGGGCGCAATCCTAGTAGTGGCTGGCACTGTTTCTTCGGCATTCCCGCTACATTAAGCTGCCAGGAGGCGAACCTGGAGTCTCCTGATGCAGTCAGGGGCGTTATCCGTTGCGCCACAGCCAGGTAAAACGGCAATCCAGAACTTATTTGTCGTGCCAGATTGACCGTAGACACAAGGGGACAAAATAATCAAGACCAGTTAGTTACATATCTTTCTAGGACAGCCCACCACCAAAAACAATGGAAAGCTGGCCATTATAAGAACCGGGTTCTTGGCACTCTAACGAAATCTTTTTAGCTACAAGTAAATCTTCTATCTATACGTAAACTAAGCTCCCGTGGTAGATTGTGTCTTAGAGAATAAGATAAATTTTCCTCGCAGTGTTGTCTTTTGACTCTTGTCCAACCAATGTTCACTGGACAGCTCTAAAACGATTTATTCGTTATTTCCAAGGGTTCTTAACCCTGGAAGAATACTCGTATAGTGATTGGGCAGGAATCTATACGATCATAAATCTACATTACCAATTTATATGGCTAGCAGGGAACAGGCAGAGTGTGCAGCACTTCCGTCAGGAAACCCTGGATCCAAGAAGTTCTCTCACTGCTCGACTGAGATTTGACGTAAAGGAACCAAGTTATGAGGACAATCAAAGTTATATTTTCGTTTGTAGGGATCATATCACCAGTTCTCACACAAAGCAGATAGACATGAATCACCATTTTCCGAGAAAAAATAGAATTTGGTGATATAAAAGTGGCATACTGTATGTCAGGTAAAAACCTGACTGACATTTTTACCAAAGCACTGCCGAGGAACAAGTTCCTAAGGCAACTGCGCTTATGGGGCAGTATTGTGGATCAATCGCATAGTTATACATGCACAAATGCTAAAAAAACGGTTTGTTAATATGATCCGTTTTAGCATAGAGCTGTTGCTAATTAAAGACTATAACGTTCTAGTATCTACTAGATCTAGTTCTAGTATTAAACTAATTATCTGTTACTAAGGCAACATACTTTGGCCTTAACTTTTGGATTAGCAACTTCCGCTATAAACAATGAGTATAGCAGAATAACAAATAAACATATAATATGTATTAAAAATTATACCATACACCCACCGAATATTTGGAGGAAGTAACATAAAAGTTTTGTGTCTATAATCCCTTTGGGAGTAGCGATGTTGTCTATCTGACTGATTACATTCAATTTTAAGTGATTGTTTTTCCCTCCTTTTTTCAGGCAGAACTCTAAATCACAGATTTTTCCTTTAGCTGATCTGTAATGCATTCATTTTAAATTTAGAGCAGTTCTCTTTTTTGATGTTGAATAGCTTTCAGCAGTTCATCTCTGGAAAGAGGAATAACTTTAGTTAAGTGTTGACTATATACTCATCTGGCACAGGCCTTGCACCCTCTAGGGTCCAGCCCCACTCATAGGAACCTCCAACGCAACCAATGAAGGATTGAACCTCTTGTACACCACAGGTCCAATTTTTTCTTTGACAACAGGAAGATAAACAACAACGGCTTTTGGAGTCACTTTTCGACCGGGTTATCAAATCACCGGGTTAAAGGTTTCGCATTTAGTTTTCAAATTTCAAGTAAGATTATGCCGGTCGATCTTTTTACGGACTGAATTGCAGTTCTAGCGGGAGGGGAGTAGTCTCGAGGTAACTCAAGATTATATTATCTTCATAAATGAACTGTCAACTGTTTAAATTTGCCAGTTTCCGTTTGAAGATGAACCTTCTGTCTAACTACTATTCCATTTCCACCGCTGCTATACCTTGTTATTGTTGGTTGGTGCTAACTGCTATAGCTATACCGTACTCAGAAGCCACTGTCATAGCAACCTGAGAACAAAACTTTGTTTCACATCTCTGACAAATTGAACTGGAACTTTGTCGTACAGTTCAGTTCAGTTGAAGACATCTCAGAAAAGGGGACTCATTTCATAGGATTAGATTATTGTTGAAATATTGTTGAAATGATCTCAGGCTTAATTATTCTACTGCCCCCGGCAGCTCTGTCCAACTGAATTTCCAAAATGGAAATTGTCCTACACTACAAAAATCAAGGTGATATGCAAGATCTGCTTAGCGACGAAATGCACGTTCATCATGCACTTAACTTTGTTGTCTTGGCCGTAGTGGCCGCTTTCATAGCCAAACTGAAGGCCCGCAAGAAAAGTCGGGAACCGGTCCCGGTGGTTGTGGTGGATCCGGGAACGATCATCGATAATCGTCGATCCGATACCGGCGTTCAACCGTTCCGAATTTCCCTTAAGAGTTCGGTCGAGTCGCCTTTCGAAAGAACGAGTCCTCAGCTCCAGTTTCATAAGAAGAAATCTACAAAGTGGAACTTTTCACCCCAGTCCAAACGAAAACAGACGCAGTTTGTTTTTGTAAGTTGAATCTTAGGAACAAGGTTTAAAATTGCAATCAGAATATGAAATATACTTATTCATTTTGGTACCATTCTTTTTATTGATTATGTACCGGTTAGTTGCTCGTTTGGAGCAGTTAAGGCATATTTGGTTAAGGTTTTTTATCTGATAGTTCTATGTGACACGACTACACTCCCGAAAATTTCTTTATTTAAGTATTCTTTTCTTTAAAATCTACTTTTCCTTCAAGTTGAACACGTGCATGTTTACTTCCTTTTTCAAAAACCCATATGTAGTATCAGACAGCTCTATTTACTATATAACTATATATATGTACAACTCAAGCACGAGATGCAAACTCTCAAAGTCATATATATTTCATCTCCCCAGTTTAGTTTGAAACTTTCTATTTGTATTTGTTTCGTTCATATTCAAGGGGATTTTCTCGTACTGTCGGCTTCCTATTACTTGGCGGATATCTTCTGGCAGGAACCAACACCTGATCAAAAACGTTGTTACGGTTGTCTCATGCACGTCCAATCGGCCCGATCTCTGGCATTTCCCTCGGCGCAATCCCCGGAATCAGAGGCCTGCACGGGCCAAAATTTGGCGGCCCGGCCCGGCCCGGCCCGTTGCTTTTGCTGTCCGGCCCGGCCCGGCCCGGCCCGTGGGTTTCGTCGGCCCGCCCGGCCCGGCCCGTGGACCGTAGGCGGCCCGCCCGGCCCGGCCCGAGGATCGCAGCCGGCCCGTCCGGCCCGGCCCGCAGCTAGCTATTACTTGGCCCGTGCAGCCATATATGTAAAAGCCTGAAGTTACTCTTGTTGATACTCTTGTTCGCTCTGTCAATTTGTCCTCGCCATAAGCTTATTCACTTCTAACTCAAATTCTAAACACCTGACGCATAAGGTAAAAATTTTTTAATAAAATTTCTCCATAAAGCATTCACAATAGGCAAGTAAGTAGTTGACATAATAAATGGCACTAAGATAAAAATAGCATAAAAATGTTATATATTCTTTGGAATTAAACAAGCAAATCTTTGAAAAATTAAAACGGAAATCTTTGAAAAATTAAAATGGAAATCTTTAAAAAATTAAAATGGAAATCTTTGAAAAATTAAAATTCTCGGTAATTCGCTCCAATTACACTGATATATATCCACTTACTGCACAGTTCACAAGTTCACACATTTGCTACATTCCAATAACATTAACGTTAACATAAGTTGTAAGCTAGTCCTAAATACGACAAATATGACCTCATATGAAAGAATTAAAATAAATTAGTATTAAAAGAATTACATAAGTTAGATAACTTGAGCTCACAGTGGTTTAAATTAAGAAAGAACACGAACACTTAACAGTCATCAAGTCGTAACATAAAATTACATGTATAATACATTTTATATTTTGTACATCAAAAAATAATAGGTATAACATCCAAAAATTAAAATTGTACACAGTTTAACTGACAAGAAGCTAGCTACTAAGAATCTGATGCAAACATTTATGCTTTTTAAGTTCCACTCACATGCAAAACAAATAATACGATAAAATGACTGTAGCTTAATAGCCATTGGGTACTAACTTATTTCAGCATTTTTGCTTTAAAGTAACTATTGAGAAACAAAGTATCATCCACCTTAGACGGTTTAATGTTGCTTCGGCGCTTGTCGACGGTATGGTTGGCCAGACTGAATTCTCGCTCACTGGGGGCGCTGGAAGCAGGGACCGCTAGAATGCGCCGACTTAAAGTGGCCAAGTTTGGATAACTGCTTTGATGGGTTTTCCAAAATGACAAAATGTTATCTCTTTCTTCCTTAGTAGGTCTAGACTGAAGATACCTTTCAACTTCGTCCTGCAGAGCTTCCACGGACTCATCACCAGTATCATCTTCGAATTCCGCAAGATGAGAAGTTTTCCTATGCTTAGACTTTGGCTCTGGGTTTGAAGAGGAGGCGGTTTGACGAGCTTCAGTTTGACCCGCATTGGCTATGAGTGAAACTTGTGCACCCATCTCCCGATAGACTTCGTCTTTCTCCAGAGTTGTCAACATTTTCAGGGATTTCATAGCAGGATTGAGCGCAGTGGCAATCTTATGGGTCATCGAAATGTTCATCTTACTTCGCAAAATTTCTAAAGCTATACCCTTAATATCAACCAACGCAGCAGAATCATTTGGGCCTGGTGCGGCGGAGCAGTGGTTTTCAAGACGACGAAAACAAGGGAGGACCAAATGGAGACTCGGAGTACTTGAAGCTTCCAGCTCGTCACTCACTTCTTTGAAGGGCTTTAAGAATTCCATGAGCTCTTCCAAAACATCTTTGTCAATCTGAACTGCTCGATCGAACTTATCTTGCTCCATCAAGATTTGGTCAATTTCAGACAACTGCTTTTGGACAGATTCCAGCATGTTAAGTTTACTGTTCCATCGGGTCTCCGATTCCTGCTTTAGCGAAATAGTCAACTTTTGGTTGAGTCCACTTTTCTTGAAGTACCTGACAACAACTTTGCAAGCTGCCAAGCAATCAGTGTAAGCCGAAGGAATAGTGGGACTCGAAAATACAGTGCTCAAGATTGTGTTAAGAATGTGCGCACTGCATGGCAAACTGTCAAAATGCCGAACAGCTTTCAGCATGTTGGAGCCTCTGTCAGTAACGAAGACGACTCCAGAAAACAGCTCTCTGGACCAGTTCACACCTAGATTGGAAATGAGCCGTCGAAGAATCTCCTGTATATTTTCCGCCGTTTTTCTCTGTTCAGGATCAAATTCTCTAGCTCCAAGAATTCGATCCTGCAGGGCCCAGTCATCGGTAATATAATGAGCTGTTACACCAAGATACGAAATCTGTCGATATCCATCAGTCCAAATGTCCAAAGTTATGCCCCCACCTATCTTGAACAAAGTAGATTCCAAGCCGACAGACATTTCGTTTCGCGAATTTTGTGCCATTTTTGTCATACTTCTGGAAATGGTCGTCTGGTCGGGAAGTATGTCTTTAACTGACAAGGAAGGATGAGATGATCCAAGAGAATGGATGGTTTGAGCTAGCCTTTGGAAACCTGCACCACTGACGATGCTGAATGGGCGCAGGTCAACAGCACACATTATAACACAGTCTTCAGTAACCTTGGCCTTAACACTGGCGGGCACAGGCTTAGATCCTTTGACATATGACGAAATTGATCCCTGACCAGATGAATTGGAGCTGACACAATTGTGTCTTACAATATGGGACGTGCCCCTGCTTGCACTGTAGGCAAACAGGTTTTGACACTGAATACACTGGACAAATCCAACTCCGTAAACACTCCGTCTGGACCATGTACCATCCGAACTTTCTCCCATATAGCTGAGGTCCCTTTAGCATAGCGCTTCAGTACATAGCCGGAGTCTGAAATCAAGAAACTAATATTGGACTTAAAATAACGTGGTGGCGCTTAGGTGTAGCACAAACATCCGCCCTAGACCGGATAAAGCCAGAAATAAAATTAGGTAAGTCGTTTGAAAATATTGTTTTAGTAATTTTGGACAAATTTGTAAAACAGGTACTTCTATCTGATTTTTCGGAACACCTTTAGTTTTTGGCAAATATGCATGTTAGTACTTACTATCTAACACATTAAGCTATATAGTTAATAGGAAATTTGTTAAAATTTCAACCAAATATTCACCTTTTTTCCTAAGACCAGCCGCAACGACATCCTTTGAGGGAGGCTTTTTAGATGAATGTGATGTTTTTGGTCCAACTTGATCAGATCCTGTCTGACTTGATGTTGGCCCACTGGTTTTAGCAGTTGGAGTACTGCTACTAGCCTCCGGCGAGCTTCCTTCTTCCATGGAATCACTTAGAGTTGGTTGAATGGAAGAATGAAGAAATAACTAATTTAAATGAATGGACAATAATCACTAAACAATAGAAAGCAATTGCAATATTAAGAAGCTTTAGAGATGGTAATTCCTTTTTGGCAGATATATATTAACTATTACTTTTGTGTTGCGCCTTACCGTAAGATTTTGAGGGTGTCAGTTTAAATCTGTTTTACGTTTTAAGTTCTGATTGCTGCTCTCTATTCTAGCTAAAGTGGTCGCTTTACACAGTTGAAATACATAAGGATGAGCGGTTTCTCAATACTTAAAAAGAGTCCTAGCTAATTAATAGAGGGAGGCATTGCCTTATAAACCGGTGCACCGCGAAAGATTTCACTTTAGGTTGCAAAAAATGAAAAATTGCATTTCTTCTACACGTAATTTGTAAAACCATTTCTAAAACAAAAAATTGAAAGTAGAAACGTCGTTCGGATATTCAGTAGAAGAAGAAAATGTTAAGCTATATTTTTATATAAAGATGAATTCTTACATTGGTGTAAAATTTGTCCTTAACTTTAAGCAATGAATAGATAATGATTGAAGGTTGTGTCTCCAAAAGGAATCAACACATACGGGATGCGCACAAGTTCCTCACGCTCAAAGCACTGCGAAAGGTACACATCGTTCAAAATTAATGCTACAAAGTGAACAGAGCGTTAAACAAATAAAATTGATTAAGTTAACACAGGGCATGTTTGGCTTAAAATCTACTGTAAAAATCAATACTTTAAGGTTTGGTAACTTGAAAACTTAACTAGAACCCGAAGGGCAACTGAAGCTAGATTGCTTGTGTGTGTGTGTCAGGCTGAGTTTCACAACGAGACTTCCCAATTGACAAGTATTAATGCTGTCTCTCATTAAATGCCGTCTCATTAACACAAAACAATTATCAACACACAAGCAATTGCTGTGTCACATACAACCAGTTCAGATTATATACATCTAATAACCAGACCAGACGTTACATACGTAACGTATAGCTTCACTATTATACAGAATTAAGACAGATTTATAGATTTCCATCCAATCAAGTTACGGGAGAATTGCAATATTAAACATTCCAAGGTAAATTCATTCACCACACAACGTATACTACTTTAGTAAGTAGTTACAAAGCTCATATTTTACGTGCCAGCATCAAACGCATATATACTGCAGGTTAGCCGGTAACGATTTTATCAAATAAAACACAGAAATGGATATTAAAATAATATTAAATCACTTCACTACTTGTGAATACATGCTACATTCTAATTCTGCAAATAAGTTTACGGGCCGGACATTCGGCCCGTGGCCCGGCCCGGCCCGTGAGCTTCGGCCCGCGGCCCGGCCCGGCCCGTGAATTTTGGTCGTCGGCCCGCCCGGCCCGGCCCGCGGGCCGGGCCGCGCCGGGCCGGGCCGGGCCGCGGGCCGTACTGCAGGCCTCTACCCGGAATTTCCCTCGGCCCGAGCTCTGGCATTTCCCACCTGTCGACACAGTTGTCCCGTTGAGATTGAGGATCATCTACGATCCTTCGGCGTACCATATCTTTGTGACAACGTCGAAGCGCACCATTTTCAACATTCTCCGCTAGTAGAAGGATGTCGGATAGCAGTCTTTTAATCATCCCCATTTTCCATTCCCAGGAGTTGGCTCTTACAACTTGAACTAAACTTTATCACCAACTTTAAGTTTATGCTCCTGCGTTGGCTTTTAAAAGTCTTTACCAGCGGCTTTCCAAATATCATATTTGTCTTGCAACCGTCTACCTACCATACATCAGTTCTGACGGCATTCTCCTTGTTGAATCCGGGGAAGTTCTGTACGCAAACAGAAATTGGTACACAGCAACCAACAATTCTGTCAAACTCGGTCTTGGCCAATTTCCAATTGCCGATTTGAAGATTCCAACAAAGAGCTCAGCCAATCCATTGGACTGCGGATGACCCGGTAGCGATATGAGATGTTGAATTCCAAGCTCGTGACAGAACATGTTGGATTCCGCACTGGTAAAAGCTGTTCCGTTGTCACTGACCAAGGTTCGAGGCATTCCTGTTTGCCTTTACGGGTTCCAGTATGCCCTCGCTCACCTATTTTCGTAGGGTGTCGATGACTTTGTCTTTCATAGAAAACGGAATTGGGCGGGAATTGTAGAATCTTGGATGAGCGTTATCCTGAAGAACCAACTTTGCCGGAGGCAACCTTAACTTTCCCAAATCTGTACCAAAGATATGTTCATATTTTTGAAGTAATCTCTGAAGTTTGCCTTTGTCCTTTCCATCTCTGAAATCTGCTTCACATCTTTATGTTTGTGGCGAATTCGTCCAGTCAATTCGTCCGTCACTGCCATCCAGTCGACCTTTACAGTGACCAACCGGCCAATGGCTTGCCTTCACCGTTGACAAATCGAGGGTCTAGAGGAAAAACCACGTAAGTCGACTTTTTGGCCAAATTGAGTTACGTGCACTGCGATATTGTCTGAGTTTGGATGCAGGTAGTGGAAAAACAACGTAAGTCGAAAGCTCAATAATAAGATCGCTATTCGCTAGAAGAAAATTCACGTATGTAACACTTAGTTATATTGTCACTGGAAAAACCACATAAGCATACATACGTAGTTTTTCACTTAAAGACCCATGAACATTGAGCTGAGAAATAAAACAACGTAACAGCACTTACGTGGTTTTTCCTATTTTGCATATTACAAGAATCATTGCAAATAACATTACTTACGTGAATTGGCACGAGCTGTAAAGTTGTTGTTTTTCTGTTTCAGGTAAGAATAAGCCCAACTGGAAAGCGCTATGAGGGAATTCTTTCTTCTACAAAAGGAGCCCCCCTTTTCCACAAAAATTTATTAACTTCAGGGAGAAGGGTGGTCCAGTTCCTTTTTCGGGAGTGCCTATTTTTACATTGTACCGGTCATGTAAAAGTTCACATTCTGAACTTTTACAAGACAGGTGTATATCGCATCTTTGTACTATGTTTCAGCTGCTTTAATTTACATAATGGCTTATTCTGTCAACAAAATTGTTCTGGCGAAGATTGCCCATTGTCCAAGCTGGCCAGCTAGAATCGTGAATGAAGACGATGCGCCAGCAACTGCAAAGCGAAAAGGTGGACAAGTTATGGTTCAGTTCTTCGGTACCAATGATTACAGCCACTTGAAGAGAAAGCAAGTGGAACCTTTCGTAGTTAAGCCTGCCAAGCATCATGGAGGATTGAAGATAGCATATGCTGAAGCTTTGCGGTTAGTATATAAGTATATGCTATTATATTATTCATTATCTTGTATTCGATGAGTACGTATGCCCAAATGTTCACGATATATTAATAATGTGGTTAGTGCATATTTTTCTTTTCTGCATTTTAGATTCCAGCAGGAGCATCAGCTAGTCTCAGGCTCAAATGAGGCAGGACTATCTGGTCTGCACACTCAAGCCCTGCCCGCCCAGTCCACTCCAGCAGCCAGTCCTGCCCGTTCTGTCGCCCAGTCCGCTCCAGCAGCCAGTCCTGCCCGTTCTGTCGCCCAGTCCGCTCCAGCAGCCAGTCCTGCCCGTTCTGTCGCCCAGTCCGCTCCAGCAGCCAGTCCTGCCCGTTCTGTCGCCCAGTCCGCTCCAGCAGCCAGTCCTGCCCGTTCTGTCGCCCAGTCCGCTCCAGCAGCCAGTCCTGTCCGTTCTGTCGCCCAGTCCACTCCAGCAGCCAGTCCTGCCCGTTCTGTCGCCCAGTCCGCTCCAGCAGCCAGTCCTGCCCGTTCTGTCGCCCAGTCCGCTCCAGCAGCCAGTCCTGCCCGTTCTGTCGCCCAGTCCACTCCAGCAGCCAGTCCTGCCCGTTCTGTCGCCCAGTCCGCTCCAGCAGCCAGTCCTGTCCGTTCCGTTGCTCAGTCCCCAGTCCGCGGGGGTGCTGATTCTAGCCCTGATCAGCCCCTAGCTGCAATTGCCTTGTCACCTGGTCGGCGAATGACTGGGCAGCCGCCTTCCAGGTTCTTGCCAAGTCTTATGCCACGGACTGCCAGTGAAAGCAGTAGCAGCTCGGAATCTGAATACCGTCCTAGCGAAAGTGCTAGCGAAGCTGAAAATGCACCGAATTCTGAACCTGAACCCGCCGAGCCAGATCATCCGGATGATCCGGAGACACCTGAGCGGCCTAAGAAAAGAAGAAGAATAGCCAAACCCGCCGAATGGAAGAAGGAAAAGGCGAAAATCGCCCGGCAAAGTGGTAAAGCCTACGTCACCTATAAAGGTGTCGAAAAGCCAGCAAAGTCTCCACTTGCAGTGGACTGTTCCAAATGCCGATTCAAATGTCAGGAAAAGTTCTCTGAAGAACATCGCATTCAAATCTGTAATGGTTACTATGAACTGGCTGATTTCAGTCGGCAGAAGGATTTCCTACTTCATCGTATGCGTCAGGTCGCGGTCAAAGCTCGCAGAGCCGAACGGAAATCCGACAAAAAAGAGCGAGCCGCCAGCTACATTTACACATTCCTTGGAGAAGACGGAGAAGAGCAGCGTGTATGCCAGAAATTTTTCCTGAAAACCTTGGCAATTCCCAGCGATTCTGCCTTGCGCACAGCCAGATCCGGTGTTGGTGATCAGGGCAACTTTGCGGCGAAGGATAAGCGCGGAAGTAACCCTCCAACGAACAAAACTCCTGAAGATGTTCTAGCGAAAGTGCGTGAACATATCAGCAGTTTTCCAGTCATGGACCCCCATTATACCAGAAGAGATTCAGCGCGGAAATACTTGTCACATAGCCTAAACAAAACGAAAATGTACGAACTGTACCTTGAGTGGGCTCGAGACAATAACATTGATAATCCTGTGGGTAAATGGGTTTATCATCGGGTGCTAAAGGAGGACTTTAATATCGGATTCTTCCAGCCGAAGAAGGATATCTGTGCAGTGTGTGCCAAAAAAGGCGAAATGGAAGATGAGCAGTCGCCAGATTTGGATGTTTATATTACTGATGTCTATAATCCTCACCGTCAGCGCCATGAAGAATCTCAATCGGCCAAAAAAGATGACAAAGTTCGAGCGACCCAGGAAGAATCCTTCACCAGCGTAACATTCGATCTTCAGTCAGTACTCTATACGCCCTGTAGCGATGTCAGCGTCATGTATTATAAACGCAAGATGTGCGTTTATAATTTGACAGTCTATCAGCAGGAGCAGCCCCACGATGCTTGGTGCTATCTTTGGGATGAAACAACTGGTAAACGAGGCGGAAATGAAATTGGCAGCTGCATCATCAAGTATCTGCGGTCTTTGCCTCCGAACATCACTGAGGTGTCTTTGTTTTCGGATACTTGTGGCGGCCAAAATCGGAACCGCTTGATGAGTGCAGCACTTCTGCACCTGGTAAACACCAGCCAATCACTCGCCATCATTGACCAAAAATTTCTGGAATCGGGACATAGTTACATGGAGGTGGACTCCATGCACGCTGCAATCGAAGTTGCTAAGAAGAACATGAAAGTTTACTCTCCAAATGAATGGGAAAATATCATCATCGGAGCTCGCAGGAAACGTCCATACCATGTCTGTACTATGAGCCGAGATGAAATCTCTGACTTGAAAGCCCTCTCTGATGCCATGATAAGCAACCGCAGCCTGAATACTGACGGCGAGAGAGTGAATTGGCTGAAGGTAAAACACCTACGTTATCAGAAATCCCATCCTCGCTCAATATTCTACAAAATCAACCATTCCGACCCCACGTTCAAAGAAATCCTTGTTCATTCTGATCGTGCAGGTCGAAATACCTCTGCCCCCCAACTTGTCCCAGCCTACAGTGCCCCACTGCCAGTGTCCCGGGCCAAGAAATCTGACCTTATGGACCTTCTCGATAAGGGCATCATTCCAGAGCGCTACCGAACCTATTATGAGTCCCTCCCAGTCAACGCAGCGGCCAGAGATCGGCTTCCTGAGCCCGACTTGGAGGAAGAGGAAGCCGAAACTTACTAACTTTTTCGTGCCCATGCCCTTTCTATTCATCATGTATTATACAGACATTGCGCCCTGCTGTAAATAACTTTAAATCAATGTAGATTTCTATGATTTATGGTGATAATTGATTACTTGTGCTACCGATGCCTAATGACTGATACTACGACCAAACAGCCCTGGAACCACGAAACCAGTCTCTGCTAATTAAGGTGAATAAGTTACGTTAGATTTGTATAATTTACTAGTGTGTTGCAGTGTGCAATGTGAAAGGATACAGTACTTACGTGGTTTTGCCTATGGTAAGGATATGACAGGAAAGCAGATCAGATGTGGAAAAACCACGTAAGTCCTCTAGCCAATCAGATTCGAGCTTAATTCTAGCATTTTCAACGGCATTAAAAGGAGATCCACAATCATAACACCTGATCGAAGTTTGAAATTTGTGCTGTAAAAGACACAATTGTAAAACTTTTAAACGTGTTTTTCTCGAAAAGTTGAAAAAGCGAGTTACGTGGTTTTTCCTCTTGACCCTCGAAATGTACACTTGGCTTGCATCATAAAAGTACACAGAAAACGACTGTTTGTACTCCCTGGACTAAATTAACCATAAAAACGCGGTATGGTAATAAAATCGAAAGGTAAATGCAACAGAATTTTGATTTCCAATGAAATAAAATTGGTTTATGATACTTCTGCCAGGTAAATGAGGCTTGTACTTAGGTAGCAATAAAACAGAATTGTGGTGCTAAATTTACGATGTATTAATACTGCGCGTGCCGTTTTAGTGCACTACCAATTTTTCGACCGCCCCCCCCCCCTAATTTATAAATCCTATAATAAGTGCAGGTAAAATTTAATCCATTGAATGGACAGTATCGAAGAAAAAGCTTTTGAAGGTGGGGTCTAAAAGCAGGACCAGGACCAGGACCAGGACCAGGACCACTTTTCAGGACCAGGACCAGGACCAAGGGTCTAAAACCAGGACCACCCTCAGGACCACTTTCAGGACCAGGACCAGGGGTCTAAAACCAGGACCACTTTTCAGGACCACCCTCAGGACCACTCTCCAGGACCAGGACCAAGGGTCTAAAACCAGGACCACCCTCAGGACCACCCTCAGGACCACTTTCAGGACCGGGATCACATTTTCTACTTATATATATTGACCGTGAGCTATATATGTTTACTAAATAATACTTGCGAAATATGAACCTTACGAAATAATAATACTATTACGATATAATACTTGAATGCATGCTACGTACAGTTTAATATTTATGTACAGATTATATGTAAAAGTATAATTGTATATTTCGTATGTTATTTCATGGTTGGCGTGACCTCTAGCTAGTCTTTATAAAGCGTGAGAACGTTTGCCGTCAGCATTCTCCGTAGCTTTGCCAAGGCAAACCGCTTAACATAAGTGTTCATAAATTTTACGCAACAGACGCAATGTACTAAAGGCTTAGAGCTGGACCTGGATGTTTTGAATCGACCGGTTGCATGGCAGACGTAATGCCAGATTGTTATTAACCTCTTAAAAGCTTACAAGATTTAAAAATTCATTTGAAACTTGTCGGTTTTAATTAGCATTGTTTCTGACCTCCATGGTCCACCTCTAAAATGGCTTGGATTGAATATATATCGTCATAAAACATGTGGTTAATGATTCATCTGTTTTCTGCAGTTGCACTGACATAGGAATTGGAATAGTTAGAAATTCGGACTGATACTGAAACGGTCATATGCAGCCTATTCAATAAAGTAGTAAACTTTCAATTTCAATTTCAAGCAAATTTCAATTAAATCCTCTAATTTTAGTTAAATGTAGTGTTGCTTCAGTTGCTTCACAGGTACGCCGCTTCACACCCTGAGTTAAGACTCACTGCAGTTTCAAACTGAAAAATTGAAACTTTAAATTGAAGCAAACTTGTAATAATTACTGAAGATTACAGGTTAAGTGCACTGCAGAAAACGATAACCACTGCAGAGCACTACTTCCTAAGAGAGTCACTAAGTCACTATACGAAGAAACAAGACTTGTAAAATGTGACTTTTTCTAAAAGTCTGTGACTGACTAACTTTTTCTGTGACTGACTAAAAGACTTTTTCACATTGTGTTAACATATATAAGTTTTTTTAGGCATCGATCCATTTCATTTCCGCCAACCCTTTGTTGACCATATAAGTACATCCATATATATCATACACTGATGCGCATATATGTGCAGTTCCGAACACTTATGTTAAGCGTTTTGCCTTGGCAAAGCTACATACGGAGAATGCTGACGGTAAACGTTCTCACGCTTTATGAAGACTAGCTAGAGGTCACGCCAACCATGAAATAACATACGAAATATACAATTATACTTTTACATATAATCTGTACATAAAAATGAAACTGTACGTAGCATGCATCCAAGTATTATATCGTAATAGTATTATTATTTCGTAAGGTTCATATTTCGCAAGTATTATTTAGTAAACATATATAGCTCACGGTCAATATATATAAGTAGAAAATGTGATCCCGGTCCTGAAAGTGGTCCTGAGGGTGGTCCTGAGGGTGGTCCTGGTTTTAGACCCTTGGTCCTGGTCCTGGAGAGTGGTCCTGAGGGTGGTCCTGAAAAGTGGTCCTGGTTTTAGACCCCTGGTCCTGGTCCTGAAAGTGGTCCTGAGGGTGGTCCTGGTTTTAGACCCTTGGTCCTGGTCCTGGTCCTGAAAAGTGGTCCTGGTCCTGGTCCTGGTCCTGGTCCTGCTTTTAGACCCCACCCTTTTGGATTCCCGAAATCCAGTATTCAAATATATCATGCAGATCTTAGTGGTTCTTAAAGGATAAACCCAAAACAAAGAGTTAGGGGACATAAGCCTGAAGAAGGAATCCCCTCAAAGTGAAGAGTTGAGCTTAATAATTTGTTTTCTCGTGTCAAAACAACTTGCAGAAAAATATCCATGATAGAGATTATGGAAAACTGCCAAATCTCTTTTCTAAAACAGAGATAAAACGGAAGCCGGAATATTTCTACAGTAATGAGACTTACTCAGAATAGACGGATTAAGTTTAGAAATGAAATGGTGCTTCCTGGTTTCGGACCAAAATTCAATGAGAAGGGAAAGCCGATTACTGGTGATGGTGGTACAGTTAAACATTCTCCTCATAAATATGCATATAATAATGCACAGTAAGTATATAGAAGATTTAGAAAGATTTAGACAGGTTTAATCCTTTCACCCCACAAAAGGAATGCAAATTTGGCCCAGCCAACAAATGTCAGAACGTATCACAGCAGTGTCAGGAAAACTTCTCAACTAACTTTGTTCGTTCGCACAGATAGATGGGCAGCAAAATTGTCTCACTTTAAACTGTTTAAAACAAACTGATCTGGGGCCATTCAGTTGAAATGAAACAATTCATCACTGAAAGCCTGGAAGGCTCCTTAATGCTGAGAAATAATGAAAAGGAATGAACAAGACAGAGAGAGCGTAAAAAAACTAGTCTAGACTGACTTACCTTTTGTACATGAACCCTCTTTCGGTGACAGGCCAGTTAGCGTAGCCAAAATTCGCTTCTTAAGCATTATTTAAAAATCAGTAAATCGAGACGGCTAAAAACAGAACAGAGAACAATCAAATATAAATCGCTGTCTTGCCCATAAAAACACAGACACGCAATAGAGACATATATAGTGGGCTGTGTTGTGGCAGTTAAAATGGCAACTAGGAAAAGAGCCCAAAAGGTAAAGACCGCGCAAAAAGGGCACGGGATTACTTCCAAAGCAAAACGCTCAAACACACACAGGCATAGGCGCGCACATTATCTGCTAGTGAAAAGGGAGAGAAAACGGGAGACATAGCCTCCCAAAGCTAACAGCTTTAGCCGGCGAAGAATTAAAGGACGATACGATGCAACAAAATTAACAAGGCGCTACCTCTTCAGCACTGCCACACGAAAACTAGCTCTATTCAATGAATGACTGACTTCCAGACACACACACATATAGGAAGGAGCGCGCAACAGTCGTGTAGGCGCTCATAAAACCCATCTTGTACATTCAGCAAACTGGAACAGGGGGGACCACGTGAATACTTAGTCACATAGACAATAATCAATGATAATAGGCGGCTCAACTTTCAAATAAAACACAGACTGAAATAGAACCGTAACTACGAATCATGTGAACGTGAAAAGTATTGATTTTGATGAATAGAAAACTTCAGCCTAGTCACGTTACTTCGCAACAAACCCCCTCCATTCACAGCAGACATGAAAGCTCCGCGACGTTGGCTGACAGCCAAAATTTATGAGTTTCCCGCCATTTTGGAAATTAACGAAATTTCGGGAAAAATATAGCTTCAGCAAGTGATTCAAGCCTACTTTTTCGATAAATAAAGATTATACTTTACAAATTATTTAAATAAAAATTTAGAACGCCATCAAAAGTAGCGTTATTTTACGATCAAACAAGAGAAACCTCTAGTGGCTAAACTGGCTGAATAAGCTCTGAGAGTTTTACTACATTCAACATCAGTTGTGACTATGAGCTGAGAAAAAAACTGAGTTTCATTCAAACATTTTATGGTCAATTTATCATTTGCAACTGAGAAAGTGGTGCTGTGTTAGCCCAGTTTTCATGAATCAAAGATTATATATACTCGAAAAATTATGCAGGTGGCATGGTACTTACTTTAAACTAGTTTATTTGACGCAATTCTAACTAACATTAGTAATGGAGATATGACTAAGTATTTTCTAACCCTACAGCCCAAATACAGAGAAAAATGTGCCAAAGAAAACAACGGCGTACTTTAAGTTTGAAATGTATACATAAATCACGTTAAAACGGGCAGCGTCATTTTCTAAAATTTGCATTAGAATGTGCACTGTTTTCTTTCCACAGTTTGACGAACATTCCATCTCAAAAGAATGCAAGTTTGCTGAAGAAAAACAAACTTAGTAATAACCAGTTACGCTTTGAGAATGCAAACGTTTTTATTTCCCTAAAGTCTTGGTTCCGTGGGAGTAGATACTGAAGATCAAGTCACCAAACGGCGCTCTTCTACTCTTCCAGTCTAAACATTCGGAAATTCCATCCAAATGACATATCAGTATCTTCCTAGAAAAATGCACTGAAATTTTTTAGTCTACAAATTGTTACTCATTATGTTTGACTGATCGTAGACATCACAAGGAAGGCATGAATGGAAATTTTTCAATCCTTTTTTTATCCCGCGTCAATGGATAGCTGGAGGATGAGAGCACCGAGAGATAGAACTTGCTAAATTCAAATGTGTTGTCTATTTACTCTGCTTAAGGTGCTGGTATCCTTTTGTGCAGTGCTTTTGTCGTGACTTTTCGAAACGCTATAACTTTCGCAATTTTTGGAGTTGGAAAGAGCTTTATACATCGTTTTAAAGCTTACAATCTGTACATTAACATGAGCTTAAGAAACTAGCAAAATTGACAAAAAATAGCAAAACAATTGCCGTCATGCTGACATTTGACAAACTGAATATAG
Source organism: Trissonchulus latispiculum (assembly GCA_030248195.1). Classification (NCBI taxonomy): domain Eukaryota; kingdom Metazoa; phylum Nematoda; class Enoplea; order Enoplida; family Ironidae; genus Trissonchulus; species Trissonchulus latispiculum. The sequence goes on from JASAND010013974.1 coordinate 78,524, forward strand.
ACCAAAAATTTTTGAACATCGATTTCTCAAAACTGTAGAATCGGCCAAAATTTCTTCTTGTGCCATGACATGAAGGACATGTGGGCCGAGGGACATTTTTTTGAATTTGGCTCAACAAGTCTCAATACTCCAGAAAATCCGGCAAATGCGCGATGACACGAAATTTCGCAACTTTGTGTTCAGTTTTCTCGCATCTGGAGGCGTTTTAGCTCAAACCAAGAAAAATGTCCCTCCGCAATGGGGCGAATTTTCATTCAGCCAAAAATCACGCGAATCCATTGGGTAGCTTTTGAGAAATCAATGTTCAAAACAAAATAATCGCAATTTTGCCAAAATGGTTTTTCGGCGAATTCTCCAGCTTAAAGCAACGAACGCCAGCGAATAGGTATTCATAAAATGCGCAATTGGACGGATGTATCGATTGAGTATAAATAAGCCAAAATTGTCTGTAAGATTTGTCAGTTATTCTGAAAAAGTGATTTCTTCGAAAATGGCCATTTTTTGACCCCAAAACTCGTTTTTGGCTTGTACTGCCTTAACCACTAGAGATAGCTCAAGTGTTGTAAAAGCAAAAATGTTCCTGGTGCCCTCTTTCCAGCCATACCAACCAATCCGGGGTATCGACTACTTACTGAGAGAATAATGGCTAAAACCAAAACTTTCTTATCTTTACACCTAAAAATCCGGGACTGGTCCCAGAATGTTAAGGAACACGAAAATAATGTATTTGGAAAGTTTCATCCACTTTCACGAAGAATTGAAGCTTGTAGAGTCGAATTTACACAAAGCGATACCAGCACCTTAAGCGGGGGGGTCCATTTTTGTGTCATTTTTTCGACTTTCTCCAGTCTCGCTGATTTTTACATATTTTATTGTCCAAACGGTGTATTTTAACGAGTTTTTAAAATTAGTCGTATGTCTTAGGGTTGTCCAGTAATTTCACCTCAAAGTTGAGATTTCATGTGTTAAACATAGGAAATTTTAAAAGTTGTCATTTTTCGCGTGCGCCAAAAAATATTCCGACAAACGTTGATGAATCTGGAGAAATAAAATATACCGTTTGGACAATAAAATATGTAAAAATCAGCGAGGTTGCAGAAAGTCGAAAAATCCCCCCCTTAAACAAAAGTGGAACAGGAAGTAAGTCCGGCGATAATTCTACTTTAGGCAATTCGTCGGCGAAAGCAATTGAATTCATGAGACATTATTAGGTGCCAATAGATTGTTGATTATGAAAATCACTTCTTACAGCACGCCATCAAGGGGGAGAGGTCCAGTTTTTTGCAATTTTTTGACTTTCTCCGATCTCGCCGATTTCTACATTCCAGACTCCAGACGGTATATTTTAAGGAGTGTTTAAAATTAAAGTTACAAGTATTAGGGTTGAGTAATTTTACCAGAAAAGTTGTCACTTTTTAAGGAGCGCCAGAGAAATCTCACGAATGGCAAAATGGATCCGTCCATTAATTCCATGTTTCCGAACCATGATTTGTAGGAATCAGAATTTTAAATTGGGTCGTTAAAAATTATAATGAATTTGTGAAGTATTAAAATTTGAATTGGTGCGAATAATACTTCAAAAGTTATATATTAAATTTTTAAAGACCTAATTTAAAATTCTGATTATTACAATTCGGAAACATGGAATGAATATGATATAAAGCTTGGACGGATCCATTTTGCCAGTCGTGAGATTTCTCTGGCGCACGTAAAAAACGGACAACTTTTCTAATTTCCTGTTTAACTCATGAGATCTCAAGTTTAAGGTAAAATACCCAATAACCGCATGGCTTATTCCGTTTGGACAATACAATATCAGCGAGATCGGAGAAAGTCGAAAAATGGCCAACAAATGGACGCCGCCCTAAAATGACGTGGCTCACTATAGCCACGTCATCTACTCAGCTCAGCTCTCGATCATATACAAACAGTACTTACAGGAAAATGAAGTAAACTCCAAGCTGCCAAGCAGAATCAACAATGGGTGCAAGAAACTAATCCTAGAATAATGAAACGCCAGCCCTTCTGGCTTGCACTAAGCTAATTCCTTAGTCCGAAAAACATGACGACACCCCCTGATTCGCGCTGTTGCATCAATCGAAACTGCTGCTATCCAACAGTGAACTCTGTAGCTCGTATCTAATTGTTGTGTCGTGTCGGGTAGAGTAAAGCCAATGTGGCCGGCCCCCGGCCATCACCCGACTGGCCGGCCGGGTCACAAACAGCCGTCTATCCGGTCGCCTAAACCAGGTCATTACGTGATATTATTTGTTATACACAACCAGGATAAACTGTATGAATTATTTAGTGCAAAAACACTTTTGCGAAATACACCAAAAATAAGGCAACCTTCACTTGCCAAACTGTATTGATCGGCCGGATTTGCAAGCTCAGCCGAACGGCCGAGCCGCAAAGCCGGCCGTGCAACAACACCAGTATCACGAATACACAAATATGGTAAATTGCTTGCCGAAACATTGTCGCTTTCGCTAACTTGCCATAATTCTGCTTAATACGAGTACAACGGATGGAGAATGCATGCAGGCTAACCTTAGTTTTCTGCAACTGAATGATTTACAAAGATCATTTCATCATACTTTTGTATATATTTCACTTGGAGTTAACAAAAACAGCACTCATCACCTGCCAACGGCAAAAAAATTGGCAAAAATTCTGAATAGATACGAAAAGAATGTCCACAACTAAAAACACCGGATCAAGACCGGGTCAGAGATCCTCACAGGTGGCCCGATCCTGGTCCATATAGTGACCCGGTTTCATCTCTGTACGATACCGTAACATAGTTTGCAGCACGGGTCTTAGATAACGAATAATCATCTCGTTTCGTATCATCATTCGTCAGAAGACAGCTTACATAACTGACGTTTACTTTCGAGTAAACTGTTTATTCTTGTAACTCAAGTATTCAAATATTTATAGTTACAGCTCTTTCAATAGACAACACAGAAATGTATGTGAGTGCAAGATTCACAAATCTTGACTGCACGTTGCAAATTTCATAAGGTCAATGACAGAATAAATAAGCACAAAAATACCAAACCACAATATCATGGCCAGCAAAATATAACTAAAGCCAAACGAAAACTAGAAAACAAATACTGTAACAAAAATATATTATATATATCTAAAGCCAAGAGACATTTCACATGACGTAATTCAAAACAAGACCACAAGTTGCAAAACTTAGAAAACATACAAAAACAAGCATGGATGAAAATACATACTCAAACCATTCAATTATGCTATCGGATTCACATCACTAGACCATAATTTAAAAAACAAGAATGTACAGAAATTAGTCATTGCAGCAGCTATATTACACAGACAGTAAAAGTAATACCAGGTCAAACGGTTCCCTGAAATTTCCTCATTTCCGGTTTCGCCAATATTCCAGCATTTTATGCCAACTTTTTGAGTTTTCCCCATGAAAAATAGGCTAAAAATATCAACTACTTTTTGGATTTATTGAAAAAATCCTACCCAGACAAAATCCCTAAAAATACCTAGAAACATATTATCAAGAGTGCATAATTGCACTATATATTAGAAGAAGAGTAAGCCACTAGAGGGCTCCTCTTCTCGGCATTGCGTAACGGTGCTCCGACCACAATACGCGAATGTTCCCCCCGTTTGGTGGGGGGGGGGGTGGACAAGCATACCCCTTCCTCGTTTGGTGGGGGGGGGGTATGCAACAGGGGTCCCCGTTTGGTTGGGGGGTATGCAAAAGGGGTCCCCGTTTGGTGGGGGGGGGGGTAGGCAGGCGGGGGTCCCCGTTTGGGGGGGGTCGCCAAGTCAGGCTGAAATTGGCTGAATCTGATTGGCCTTTGGCGCCCCCCCCCCCCAACCGGGGACCTCTTTTGCCTACCCCCCCCACCAAACGGGGTCCCCTTTTGCATACCCCCCCACCAAACGGTGACCCTTTTTCAAATAGAACAAAAACTACCGTAATCCTCTGCTCTACCCCCCCCCCCACCAAACGGGGAGGGGGTCTCTGCAATCTGATTGGCTGTTGGCTACCCCCCCCCACCAAACGGGGACCTCTTTTCTGCTACCCCCCCCCACCAAACGGAGGGGGGGGTATGGTTTGTCGAAGAGAGCTCCCCCCCACCAAACGGGAGAACATTGGCGTATTGTGGTCGGAGAACTGTTACGCAATGCCAAGAAGAGGAGCCCTCTACTGGCTTACTCTTCTTCTTTTATATAGTGCAGTTATGCACTTTTGATATTATAATAAACGGCGGGGCACATACCAGGACGAGGCCACCTTCGGTACCGCTCAGGAATCGTCGGATTTTAGAGGATATGGGATATTTTAAAGATTTAGAGTATTTTAGAGTAGGATATGCAACGGATGGAAAACTCACAAATTTTTATACCGGATTAAATTTTCACGGTAAGACGCAATAAAAATTCTACCTATTCTAGGCGAAACAGTTTGTCCAGGTAGAATTGAGAAGGACAATGTGCTTTAAAAACAAAGTCTTAATTTTAAATAACTAAAACGGTAATAATGAAGCATATATGTATATATATATATATGCTCTGAAAGCCCCCCGGAATATTAAGCTAAACAAAATCAACCATTGAGAAATATTTATACAAAAATATCCAAAAGATACATATTATTGTACATAAACACACAAGCGTCTTCAAAACCTCAGAGGGGGAAACTACGCCAAATTTTTTTCCGGGAGTCTGGGGTAGGAAGCCCAGCCGAGGTGAATTTTCAACCAACTTATAACAGAGCTTTACGAAGCACCTTCGAAAAAACAAGGCGACCAGAATGGGACGTGCTCGACTTCGACGCAAACAGTTTTCTGCAAAGTCTAACTTGGAGAGTGAGGAGGGATTACAAATTCACGAGCAAATTCCCTCACCTGCATTCCAGTACACAGAAGCAGCAAAAACTACACACAAAACCAAAATTACTCAAAGCTATCATCCATAGATACTGTAATACCACTCATGACACCGTGATCCTTAGCAGTCGGATTGGAAGGGCTGCCCGGTTCCTCCGCGTCAATGTCAGACACGTCAGCACTTATTCCACTGTGTGAGGTCGGACATCGTTCTGTGTTGGTACTCTCCACCGGAGAGAAGGAGGACGGTGAATCGTTCAGTACAACACAACCACCTTCGTTGTCATCAGAATCTTCAGCAGAATCTGACAGCAGATCCACAACCGGTAGCAAGGGAGCGTTTGTGGACTTCAGAGGAAGATTGCGCAACAGTGCCCTACGTCCAGGTAGACACAGGGCCTTTGCGTTGAAAGACTTGCAGGCAAAACGACGCAACTTCTGAGAAGGCGGGCGGCCGCCAGTAGTGTCTGCTGAGACAGTCGACGAAGATGGAGGTAGGGAGTTGGATAGGATGTCAGCAGCGATGAGGTCAGATTCCTGTTGAGCCGTTTCCATGAGCTGTTCAGCCGGAAGTCCTTCGTTAGTGGAAAGAGGGTCAGCATCTGGAGACGAAGTGCTGGCCGGTGGGCTCTGCTCGCTCGCAGGGGATCTGCAAGTTGTAAAGACAGAATCTTCGATCTCAGAGTTACCAGAGCAAGACGTGGTTTTGCAATCAGCAACAGGCGGCGAAACGGTCCGACTTTTTCTCAGACGATCCAGGACAGGCTCCTCCTCAGGACAGTCTTGACCTCCTGAACCTGACCTGGATTCCACACTTGCGATGTCTGATTTCCCTTTAGACTCAAAAAGGACCTCCAAATCAGAATCTTCGTCATCCTCGTCTTGGCTCTCCTCTTCATCAAAATAACTTAAGGAGTCCAGCTGTTCCTCTGTCACAGCCTGAAACAGAAACCGGCAAGAACACAGTCAAGAAAGGGAATCTAAAGAGAAAAATTATCAGGATGTTAATTACTGTATGCCGCAATGCACAATGAAAGAGCTCATCTGCAAAACGGAGCACACACCGTGCCGTAATAACTGCAGCAACAATTTATTAATCGAACTATCCGCATACAGACATACTTTACAGTGACGGCACCCTATCGGAACCCAGGCGAAACAGGGTACGGATGAAGCAGTGATTATGCGAGTTTGTGCCTGTTTCCAGCTTCAGAAAACAAGCATAACGAATGCGGCCTAAATTTTGAAGGCCTAAATTAAAATTCTAATTCCAGGGTACCGCAGTTTAACATTTTAGCGTTATTTTAATGTATAGCTTGTCCAGATGCATCAACGTTTGTCGGGAGATTTTTTTGGCGCACGCGAAAAATGACAACTTTAAATATTTCCTATGTTTAACACGTGAAATCTCAAGTTTGAGGTGAAATTACTCGACAACCGTAAGAGCTACTACTTTAATTTTAAAAACTCGTTAAAATATACCATTTGGACACTAAAATACGTGAAAATCAGCGAGATCTGAGAAAGTCGAAAAAATGACCCAAAAATGGACCCCCCCCTTAATTCTGTATGCAGGCGTAATACTACAATTATACACATATGAATGAAGGATTTTGTCCCTTTATCAAACTTCAAAAATTTGGTAAACAATAATATGTATAATGAGGTTGCAACACAGCAAGTATTTTACATATATATAGCTAATTAAACCTATGTTCCACAACTTTCGAGTACCGAAATGAGACATATATATGCTGTTGCCACCCAGTTCAAACAGATAAGAAATACCAGAAATGCTAAGTAGGGAACAAAAATTTACTACGAATACAAAACAACCAATTAGATCAAATAAAAGGACAGATAACAAAAACTTCACAAATGATGAAAATGAAACTCAATTCAACAAAGTTTGCAAAAGTAATTCCCTTTAAATTTGAAGCAAGTATGGAAAATTAATTCACCACCTTAATTTCGACCAATGCACTGTCACTGCAGTATGCAAATAACCAGCAACACGTGAGTAGGGATGATAAGCAGCAAGTCGCACTTGTGAAACAAAAACAACAATGAGCAAGAACAATATCTGGGCTTATTCTAGGGATTTTTGCTTGGGGGGGTCCTAGGGGGGCCCCCCTAAAGTCCGAGGGGCAAGGAATTTTGGGGGGGCGAAAATTTTTCGAAAAATATGCTAAAAAAGTTGATTTTAATAGCAAAAATAAGCGGATTTTGTGTTGAAAAGGGCAAAAATTAAGAAAAAATCTCCGGCGAAACCGGAAAATTTTTAAAAATTTGGCCTTCTGAGCGATTTTTCAGGTCAAAATTTGGTACAAAAAGGGGCGCCCACTTTTTGGGGGGCGATTTTGGGGGGAAGGGTCTTTATGGGGTGGCCCCACCCCCCCCCCAACTAGAATAAGCCCAGAATATTGGAAACATAGAAACAAAAGAAAAATTATGCAAAATCACTGTGGCAAATCCTTCCGCAGTTAAAACAAAAGAAACATGTGCAATCCCGATTTTACAGAATGGCTCCAAAGAATAGAAAAATGCAAAAGAACATAAAAGCTTCTAATTAAACTCATCGCAAAGCATACGCAACTCTCGTAATGTAGAACTCGGTGTCAAAGGAACCAGCTGTAACTGGGTAAGTCTAGTATATATACGTACTTTCCCTTAAAATTTTAATGTACCAAAACCTGGTCAAAAGTGGAATTTTGGAAATACAAAAGTATATATTAACAAAAGATATTAACAAGCATTAACAGAAGAACCGGCAAAAACATCGACTAAGGATACAATAAAAATGTTACTGCGTAAACAAACGAAAATCAAATAATGAAATTTTGAGGCCAAAAAATGTCCTGACAAACTATGATGAACCTAATTAATTAGTATAAGTTGTTCAACTAAAGTTTGGTGGAATTTCGAAATTTACGCAATTTTGGTATTTGAAATTAGCAAAATATAAAAGCCAAAAAGTGTAAAAGTGGCACAAGCAGAATAAATGACAAAACCGGACCACCGCAGCATAGAAGTTGTAACTATTAACAAAATGAACGGTAAAATACATAAGTTAAAGTTAAAGCAGCAGCCATTATGTGCCCTCCCAAAAAATTACTGAAACTTGTATACCATTCGTGAAACATTAACAGATTGACTATTGAAAAACTGGAATGGACGACTGGTAGAAGGCAATTCTGAGTTGCAAATTTCAGGACAGTTCCATCTCTTAGACATCCACTTTCGCACTTGTTCAAGCACATAATCCATTTCCAGAACTGAAAAACGAAGGTTTAAAATAGCACCTGATCAAACAGCTTGCATGAGCAGTTGCAGATGAACTGAATACAAGGATAAAAATCTTCGATGGAGCATGAAAATGCAATATGGGTAAAATCAGGCTTTAAGCGGGCAGAGGACTAGGCTTTAAAACATTAGTATGGAAGGGGTAGGTTTTAAATGTCAGGAGGACTAGGTTAAAAGCGCAATAATATGGACCAGCTTCGCTGCACAACCCGTATTCGCGGAAACTACTGCCCAGACAAAAATGCTGGCGCCAATCTTTCAATAACAGTTTAACAATTTGTCAGCTATGATATTATGTAGTTGTGCTCAATAATAAAGTAGAGTCGAAACTGTATTCGCATTTACTTAATACAACACAGTGGAAATAATATAACAGATTCTGCACTGACAGTGCAGAACACAACGTTTTAACTATGACTGCGTCGTTTATATATTTGAAATAATACTATACAAGTAGGAAAAATGCTCCCTGCAGTCGCATGTAAAATGCAATATGAGCTATGAGGGTCAACATTTAAATGTGTCAAGGACAAGATTTAAAACGTCTAATATGAGCCAGCATCTAAATCGGTAAAGGACAAGATGTAACTGGCTAATATGAGCCGCTACGTTTCTCTTGGGCTCATATTGACGCTCGCTGCCGTGGTTTCAACGGCTTAACATCACGACATCATACCATTTTGCCTACAGACTTTTTACTTTTATTCTTAAGTCTTTGAACAAATCCTCACCGTTTTGCGTAATATCAATATATAGCTTCATGTAATGTTTGGTTACAGATGTCCTGCCTGAATCTAATTTTGCCAGCTCAAACACCGAATTTAAGGTATCTGAACACTTTATACAGCTAAAGTTCTCCCCTTTAAAGTTGAATTAGGTGGTATATATTTGGCATATACCAGTTTTGAAACACTGAAATACTAGAAACAAATGTATAAAGCTCCTGCAAACCGGTATAGTCTTCGCTATCGGCTCACTGTACATAGCATTTATACAACAAAATACACAACTGTGCTTATCCACGGTGTCGTACGATTGACTTTACTTATTGTATCAAGAGCACACGTATGTCAGGACAATTATGCATACGTATATGCGAATTTGAAAAGTGCAAAAGAGTTAACTCAACTTAGTATCCTCGCGTCAAAATGAGCCCAAGAGAAACGTAGCGGCTCATATTAGCCAGTTACATCTTGTCCTTTACCGATTTAGATGCTGGCTCATATTAGACGTTTTAAAACTTGTCCTTGACACATTTAAATGTTGACCCTCATAGCTCATATTGCATTTTACATGCGACTGCAAGGAGCATTTTTCCTACTTGTCCTTCTTCCAATTTTTGGGAGCGCTGCCTTATTAAGGCTCCGAAAAACGCTGTTTTAGGTGGTATGACCAATTCGCATGTCCAATAACATTTGTATGCAAAATCGTAGCGTTCCAGCTATCTCCAGTAGGTTGAACCAGGAACTGGTTCAACTTCGAACCAGATGAACCAGATCTGGCCAGCCACAGGTCGGATCGCCGAAATAACACAACCAGTGAATTCCTCTTGTCCAATAACCTTTGTATGCCAAATATCAGCCTTCCAGCTATCTCCAGTAGCTTGAACCAGGAACTGGTTCAACCTTGAACCAGTGGAACCAGATCTGGCCAGCCATGGGTCGGATCCCCAAAATACCACCACCAGTGGATTCCCCATGCCCAATAACCTTTGCATGTCAAATATCAGCCTTCCAGCTATCTCCAGTAGCTTGAACCAGGAACTGGTTCAACTTTGAACCAGTTGAACCAGATCTGACCAGCCATGGGTCGGAACCCCGAAATAACACCACCAGTAAATTCCCCATGCCCAATAACCTTTGTATGCCAAATGTCAGCCTTCCAGCTATCTCCAGTAGCTTGAACCAGGAACTGGTTCAACCTTGAACCAGTGGAACCAGATCCGGCCAGCCATGGGTCGGATCCCCAAAATACCACCACCGTGGATTCCCCATGCCCAGTAACCTTTGTATGCCAAATATCAGCCTTCCAGCTATCTCCAGTAGCTTGAACCAGGAACTGGTTCAACCTTGAACCAGTGGAACCAGATCTGGCCAGCCATGGATCGGATCCCCAAAATACCACCACCAGTGGATTCCCCATGCCCAATAACCTTTGTATGTCAAATATCAGCCTTCCAGCTATCTCCAGTAGCTTGAACCAGGAACTGGTTCAACTTTGAACCAGTTGAACCAGATCTGACCAGCCATGGGTCGGAACCCCGAAATAACACCACCAGTAAATTCCCCATGCCCAATAACCTTTGTATGCCAAATGTCAGCCTTCCAGCTATCTCCAGTAGCTTGAACCAGGAACTGGTTCAACCTTGAACCAGTGGAACCAGATCTGGCCAGCCATGGGTCGGATCCCCAAAATACCACCACCAGTGGATTCCCCATGCCCAGTAACCTTTGTATGCCAAATATCAGCCTTCCAGCTATCTCCAGTAGCTTGAACCAGGAACTGGTTCAACCTTGAACCAGTGGAACCAGATCTGGCCAGCCATGGGTCGGATCCCCAAAATACCACCACCAGTGGATTCCCCATGCCCAATAACCTTTGTATGCCAAATGTCAGCCTTCCAGCTATCTCCAGCAGCTTGAACCAGGAACTGGTTCAACTTCGAACCAGATGAACCAGATCTGGCCAGCCACAGGTCGGATCGCCGAAATAACACAACCAGTGAATTCCTCTTGTCCAATAACCTTTGTATGCCAAATGTCAGCCTTCCAACTATCTCCAGTAGCCTGAATCAGGAACTGGTTCAACTTTGAACCAGTTGAACCAGATCTGACCAGCCATGGGTCGGAACCCCGAAATAACACCACCGGTGAATTCCCTATGCCCAATAACCTTTGTATGCCAAATATCAGCCTTCCAGCTATCTCCAGCGGCTTGAACCAGGAACTGGTTCAACTTTGAACCAGTTGAACCAGATCTGGCCAGCCATGGGTCGGATCCCCAAAATAACACCACCAGTGAATTCCCCATGCCCAATAACCTTTGTATGCCAAATACCAGCCTTCCAGCTATCTCCAGTAGCTTGAACCAGGAACTGGTTCAACTTTGAACCAGATGAACCAGATCTGGCCAGCCATGGGTCGGATCCCCAAAATAACACCACCAGTGAATTCCCCATGCCCAATAACCTTTGTATGCCAAATACCAGCCTTCCAGCTATCTCCAGTAGCTTGAACCAGGAACTGGTTCAACTTTGAACCAGATGAATCAGATCTGGCCAGCCATGGGTCGGATCCCCAAAATAACACCACCAGTGGATTCCCCATGTCCAATGACCTTTGTATGCCAAATATCAGCCTTCCAGCTATGTCCAGTAGCTTGAACCAGGAACTGGTTCAACTTTGAACCAGTTGAACAAGATCTGGCCAGCCATGGGTCGGATCCCCAAAATAACCAAAATAACACCACCAGTAAATTCCCCATGCCCAACAACCTTTGTATGCCAAATATCGGCCTTCCAGCTATCTCCAGTAGCTTGAACCAGGAACTGGTTCAACTTTGAACCAGATGAACCGGATCTGGCCAGCCTTGGGTCGGATCCCCAAAATAACACCACCAGTGAATTCCCCATGCCCAATAACCTTTGTGTGCAAAAGATCAACCTTCCAGCTATCTCCTGTAGCTTGAACCAGGAACTGGTTCAACGCTGAACCAGATGAACCAGGCGAGATACGGCGTCGGCAGTATGCTCATCGTGTTCAGCGACCCCGATTTACTATATATGGGTACCATTCCAAGCCCGAAAAACGCTATTTTAGACGACTTTTAGACAATTTTCTGTGTTGGGACCTCGAAAAAGTCCAAACGTCGATTTTTCTATTTTTGACCATCTGTAAAAATCGACCCAGAGCGAAATTCGGAAATCAAACATAAACTTGATCTGGACCATCGCCTAGATAATCAAAAATTAGTATAGAAAAATTTTTCCTATGGGCCGTTTGAAAAATCGGTGTGCGCAAAAATCGCCCTAAAAAAGTGGTCGATACAGAGAAAAAAACCCCACTTTTAAACTTGTATCAAAAAGTCGATTTTTTCAAAGTTCATTTTTTCCGGGCAAGTTTGGTATCATTCGAAAGCTCTTGGCCTGGAGATTTCAAAACTGTAAACTTTAGCTCTCAACTCCCTACCGTTAATTAGTTATGGCTAATTAACAGTTTCCCTAATCCGCAAAGTGCCTTTATAGCTCATATTATGAGGGGCGCTCCGCGCACCCTCATGATAAGCCTAACATTTCAAAATTTACAGGAAAGCTGAAATAAGTAGCTTATATACATGTGTGGAGTGAAAAATGAGTAACCGCGAATATGGGTTGTTCAGCGAAGCTGGTCCATATTATTCCGCTTTTAAACTAGTCCTCCTGGCATTTACAACCTCCCCCTCCAATATTAGCGTTTTAAAACCTAGTCCTCTGTCCGCTTAAGGTGGTGATTCCTTTTGGGCACATATTATTGGTTGGCGGTTCAAATGAAGATGAAATTTCAGATCTGATCCGTCCTAACCACATTGGGTCCCCCCAAGCTGGTCCAGGAACAGGAAGAAGATGAAATTTGATGAAACATTCCAGAATAAGTTCTTTTAGCATTCTAACACCCTCCGCGAAATCCCGCTTCAAAACTTCGTCGTCTCCGTTCAGGGCGTTTTTTGCGGATTTTTGACACTTAGACAGTAGCTGCACAGCTGTGGTTATATTCGTTCGAAAGACCTTGTTGAGCTCTACATTTTTGCTTTTTGAAGCACCTTTCTAGCTTTTTCGATAGTGAGATATAGCTGATTTTCTTATTTTGGCGTTGAAAACTTGTCACTTTTGCAGAAATAAAATAATGCGCCATTCCTTGAGCTACGCAAGCCTTAAAATTAAACTAAGGGTGTCAGATTGAAGGTCTCGTCGAGGCCGACTTTTCGTAGCGTTGTAATCTTCTAAATGCTATCCCGTACCCTGCTATCATAAAAAATGTAGTTTTTGCAAAAACATGACCAAATTTTTTCCTGCGATTGTGGAGCATTTATTGTGCAAGCTAGAGCGTTGCCACTTACTAGACGTGTTTTACACAAAAATACTCAGGGGCCTTTTTTAGTTGCCCCGATTGCTGCTTTCTAGCTAAAATGGTCGCTTGCTAAAGTTGGGAAAAGTAGGCCAAATCCAGGTTGCGCATACATTTTAGTTAATTTCTTTATAACGAAGAGCGATTTTATAATAATTAAAAAAGGGTCCCCAGCTATTTGATAATGGAATCGAATGATGTGGCCGACACCTCACGGAAAAATTTACTTTAGTCTGCAAAAAAAATCTGGAAAATTAAATTACTTCGAAAATGCAGTAAAATAAGTTCCGAGAACTAAAGCTAGGTTCACTGTATTCATTTGAAAGAAAAAAATGTTAAGCTCCATTTCGACATAAAAATGGCTACTTAACTCCAAGGAATGATGAGTAATAAGGGTTCAAAGTTGATGTCTCCAAAAGGAATCACCACCTTAAAACCTAATGTCACCACCCATATTGAATTTTTCGTATTCCATCGGATCCTTATCCTATTTCATTCTCAATGCTCTCAGTTAAACTTAAGTAAACATGTTAAAAGCTTCCTAAAAGAATCTTTGAAAATTCCTTTAGTAATTATATTATTACGTATATATAATATAGTCAATCGAAGCAAAAGAACAAAGAAGCCTGAAAAGTTCCAGTTTCATACTTTGCTCTCGAATTTGGCATAATGATGACTAGGGTTGGTTTTTTCCGGAAAAAAAGATTGCCGGAAAAAACGTTTTTTCCGGTTTTTTTCCATTCTTTCCCTTTTTTTCCGGTAACTCCAAAATTACACAATGTGCTAAAAGTTGCGTTATTTCATGTTTTTGCATGCACAGAAGCAGTTTTCACGATATTTAGTAGCCCTACAGGGGTAATGCAATAGCACAGGCGCTTAGAAAGGTTCCAGTATTGATTATAGGAATCAAATATTTTCAGCGGTGACGCTGTAAAGCTAAGTACAGGTGACTTCTGTATACCTTGGCGGTTATATTAGACCTAGTTTGTGGTTTTCGTAGGTAACGCGCTTCGTAAAGTAAACAATTCCAGATATTTTAACAGTTTTGGTTGAACACTCCACTGTTAGGTATAGAATTATTACTCTACCTGAGTTATGCAGTCATTTTCACATTCCAAAGGAAAAATGTCAAATCCCAAAATTAGCTCAAATTCATGAATATCGTATTCTTACCTCACTAAACACTATTTTTGATAGTTTCTTAATGTTCTGAGGTCATAAATTAACTTTCAGAACATGTCCCGAATATTTTTCCATTTTTTTCGATGCGTCGAAAAAACCCAAATACAATTGTGTCAGATTTAACATACCCCCACCTACTATGACCCACGAAAAAGGGTGTAAATAGTGTGAAATTGCTGGAAAAGCTCAGAAAACATGATATTTCAATGTAAAAATTGTCTAAATAACGTTAGGAATATTTTTCCATTTTTTTCCACCCCATCGGAAAAAATGGAAAAAAACGGAAAAAAACCTTTTTTCCAGTCCTTTTTTTTCCGCGCCCATCCCTAATGATGACACGGTTTCGAACACATACTCTTCTTCTACACTTGGATGCAAAATTTCAGACGATTGCAACTTATCTATAACTAGTTACTTAAGAGCCGTGCTGTATATACGTACTTCCGCAGCACAACGAGATGCGAAATATATACTGTCAATGAAAAAACTTAAAGCACTCAGCAGTACTCTACTGCATTGCAACCAGATGCGAACAATACTGCCAGTGAAGAAAACTTATACGGCATGATTTCTAGTGCTCTTCTGCAGTTATATGCAAAATTTCAGACGATTGCAACTTATCTGTAGTTAGTTAAAGAGGCCGTGCTGTACTTCAGCAGCACTTTCCTGCAGGGCAACCACATGCAAACTTTCTTGCCTATGAAGGAAACCTATACGGTAAGATTTCTTTTGCTGTTTTGCAAATGCATGCAAAATCTAAGATATTGCAACTTAGCTAGTTACAGACCGCGCAGTACTTTGCACTCTAACTGCTAACAGCACTCTACTGCAGCGCAACTAGACGCAAACTATACTGTCAATGTAACCTGGACTTATTCTAGGGAATTTTTCCTGGGGGGGTCTTTGGGGAGGCCCTCGGGGGGCGAGTCATTCTTGGGAGGGGGGGCGAAAATTTTTCAAATTATTTCTAAAAATATGGCATTGCGTATAATATCGGTGTATACTCCTCCCAATAATATCGGTGTAAAAGGCGTTGCGCGGCCCCTAGAGACACGTTCGAGCACATGCCAGTTAAATACACAACGAAACTAGACAAATTTGGTATCGTTGGAACAACGAGTGGTACAAGTCGCAAAAAAGTTTTGGTCAAAATTTCCAACTTTGAAAATTTTCGCTTCCGGACAAGTTAGGTCCGTTTGTTTTTTTTCCGTATAAGTCACGCTCGGAAAAGTGCAATTTTCTGACTTAATGATAGAACGATCTGTGCATTTTCAGCAGGTGAAGTTTGGTTTTTCTGAACGTATATATCCCGAAAGTGAGCCTTTTTGATAGTTTTTCGCTGCCTGGTCCGGCATGCCACCTGGTCGGCCGGCCAAATGCGGCTTAACCGCTATATTGGCCAAAAATGACCAATTTTGTGTCTGAGCTGCAGGGCTCAAGGAACAAGCTAGAGACAAGCGGATTGTTGCATAAGAATCTTTGGGTTGGGTACCATGGAATAGCTAGGGCGATTTTCGATATCTGTCCGGGATCGTTCAGGCGGCTGGCCCAAATTTGATCCCGCCAAACATCCATTTTCGGAAAATTCCCAAGTCCCAACTCTACAGGAAATAGTCAAAACAGAACCTAAATATGCTGTTTTGGGCCATCTAGTGGGACGCATGTAAGGGTTATCGGTGTCGCTGAACACGATGAGCATAGTCGCAGCGCGGTGCGGTGCTGCTATCGTGCTGCACTGTTATGCAGCAACCACAGAACGCTGGCTTTAGGCTTACTGTAAACGGTAAAACATATTCAATTGGTTGTGAAGATAGCTCAGGCCATGACAAATTAACGTAGCTTCATTGGCACAATAGTTTGCATCTGGTTGCGCTGCAGTAAAGTGCTGCTAATGTACAGCACGGCCTATAACTAGCTTTAAAAGGTTTTAAAACGTTAATATGGGAGAGGTAGGTTGTAAATACCAGGAGGACTAGGTTAAAAGCGCACTAATGTGGACCAGCTTCGCTGAACAACCCATATTCGCGGTCACTCATGCTCCACTCCACATATACGAGTAAGGTGTACATTCTTCAGCTTTTCATGCGTTTGTATCCAGCACTCGATGACTATGCTACGAGACTACGTTGCGGATCTATTCTATCTGAAACTTTACGTCACGATATGTTTATATTGTGTTTATTTGTATCTCAGTCATCAAATATGTGGCATATAACTGGGGTGTACTTGGGGGGGTCCTCCTGTGACTACGTTGCGGATCCTTTCCCGCAACAGACACTTCAGCAGACATGATATGTTTATAATACGTGCATAAGCATCCCAATCATCAAATGTGTAGTATATAACCCGGGTGTACTGGGCAGGAGGACTAGGTTAAAAGCGCACTAATGTGGACCAGCTTCGCTGAACAACCCATATTCGCGGTCACTCATGCTCCACTCCACATGACATGCGAACTAGTAAGATCTACATTCTTCAGCTTTCCAAGCAAGCGCGACGATTTTGAAATATTAAAGCTTATTCCAAATAAACAATGCAGTTCTGGTAGAAAGGTGTTCAAGGTGTTTTTTCTACACTGTCAGCGCAGAATTTTGTATATATTAACTCGATGCGAAAAGCAGTTGACATTATGTACATGTATTATTAAGTTGTATGACTACACAGGGTCATGCTGACAAATCGTACAATTTTCTGAAGAACTGCCGATAGCAACAGCAAGCAGCAGCCGATAGAAACTCTGGGCCCATGTCAAGATAAAAGTCACTTTTTGATGCGTTCTGATCTACCAATTGTTTTTCTTGGAGCTATTATTTTCATGGGGGTTCTTGGGGTTCTGGGGTTCTTAATTTTTTGTAGAGATTAGATCTATAACTATGTGTAGTTTCATTTTTTGATGGGGGTTCTGGGGGTTCTTAACTTTTTGATGAGATTTGATCCGTAACTACATATATTTAGGTTCAAATTTTTGATGGGGGTTCTTGGGGTTCTGGGGGTTCTGAAATTTTTTTCAGGAGATTTGATCCCCTACTATCTAGTTTTAAGTGTTTGCTGGAGGTTCTGAGGGTTAGGGAGTGCCGGGATTTTGAAAAGTGGGTTCGTTGCCTGAACGTATATATATTGCGATCTTGTTCATCTTGTCGTCAGCATCAGATTGACACCCATATTGTGCACATTGAATGTTATTTCCACAAGCTTTTCAGATTTTTCAGTCTAAATTTGTGAGAGAAGCCAGGAAGACCCCCCCCCGAAGTACACCCCAGTTATATGCCACATATTTGATGACTGAGATACAAATAAACACAATATAAACATATCGTGACGTAAAATTTCAGATATATAGAATAGATCCGCAACGTAGTCTCGTAGCATAGTCACCGAGTGCTGGATACAAACGCATGAAAAAAATTGAGAACCTCCTTTTTTTCTGATGGGGGTTCTGGGGGTTCTAACTTTTATCTTGACATGGGCCGAACTCTGGGTAGTTTTCGTGAATATGGGTTATTTAGCGAAGCTGGTCCATATTAGTGCGCTTGTAACCTAGTCCTCCTGGCATTTACAACCTACCTCTGCTATATTAACGTTTAAAACCTAGTCCTCTGTCCATTTACAATCTAATGTCACCCATATTGCATTTTTCATGCTCCATCGGAGCATTTTTATTCTTGTATTAATTTGCCACGTCCAAGCTATCTATGTACACACCTAATTTAATATTATGTTTAATCGTCTACAGGAAGCATTATATGGTTGCTGCATAATAATGCAGCACGATAGCAGCACAGCAACGTGCTGTATTGCCTCCGCACTTCTTCATGCAACAAACCGCTTGTCTCTAAGTGCTTTCTAGAGCAATGCAGGCGTGACACAAAATGGCCGTTGTTGGCCAAAAGCGCCGTTAGGTTCTTTGAAAGCTGAAAGCTAAGCTTAGTTTTCAAAGTAAAAATTTATAGTTGCCTTAAACATCTATATACCGAAATTTCAAATATATTATACAAACAAACCAATGGGCCTTTGATTTTTCGGCAGCAAAGATATAGCCTTCTGAACATAAAGAACGTCAGCGAACTGTCGCGCTGGATCAAGTAATTGAAAGATTAGCTGAAATCCAAACAAAAACAAAATGGGCATAAATAAAGGACAATTTCGCTATTACTTAGGCACATTACGCAGTCTATGGATCTTTTCAACTACACAGACCAATCTTCTGCAATTTAGAAGTTGTCATTAAAGGTCAATGTCAAGTTTAATGTAACAAGTAGGAAAAATGCTCCTTGCAGTCGCATGAAAAATACAATATGAGCCAGAAGGACAGCATTCAATTCGGGAAAAGACAAGATTTAAAATGTATAATATGAGCCAGCATTTACTTATGTAAAGGACAAGATTTAAAAGTTTAATATGAGCAGCTCCCTTTCTCGGGCTCATATTGACGCCTTGGGAACGATGTTGTGTACGCAACTTAATCTATGCCAACGTATAAAATTAGAGTAAGTGTAAAAATAGACATTGCACAGAGCAACCCCCCCCCCCCCCAGGAGCCTGCACAGAGTAACTTAACATGCTACTTAGACTATTGATAATATCACACTATTTACGTAATTACGTATTATATATTTACGCAACCATAATCTGGGGTATTTTTTCACAACGCACTTTTCAGCAAGTCCTTTTTGTCATTGTAGCCAGCATATACCATTAGCTAGCTGTCATATACCATTAGCTTCTGTCACAGATCTGGTGTATTCAATAAAGTATATGTCTGACTGAATGCTCTATCAGAATTATATAAGCAAAACACGGCGAAGATAGAGAGAAAGCACTGCCTGCGGGCTGTCCGTGCGGCGTCAATATGAGCCCGAGAAAGGGAGCTGCTCATATTAAACTTTTAAATCTTGTTCTTTACATAAGTAAATGCTGGCTCATATTATACATTTTAAATCTCGTCTTTTCCCGAATTGAATGCTGTCCTTCTGGCTCATATTGTATTTTTCATGCGACTGCAAGGAGCATTTTTCCTACTTGTCCTATTTCATTTTTGGGAATGAGGGAATGTGTAATGTGTTAATATGGTTTATTGACCATAACATTAACGCATACTGTTAAACTAAATGCTACCCCAGCAACTTGAACCAGGAACTGGTTCACGGTTGAACCAGTTGAACCAGACGAGATACGGCGTCGACAATATGCTCATCGTGTTCAGCGACCCCGATTTACTATATAAGGGCAAGCTTTCAGGCAGTTTCAACTTGTCTATTTCAAGTTACAGAGCGTGCTGCGGCTGCAGAGCCGCAGCGCAGCACGATAGCAGCACCGCACAGCGACGAGGATACTCTCATCGTGTTCAGCGACTCCGACTTACTATATAAGGGCAAGCTTTCAGGCAGTTTCAACTTGTCCATTTCAAGTTACAGAGCGTGCTGCATGGTGCTGCGGCTGCAGCGCCGCTGCGCAGAACGATAGCAGCACCGCACAGCGACGAGGATACTCTCATCGTGTTCAGCGAGCCCGATTTACTATATAAGGGCAAGCTTTCAGGCAGTTTCAAATTGTCTATTTCAAGTTACAGAGCGTGCTGCGGCTGCAGCGCCGCAGCGCAGCACGATAGCAGCACCGCACAGCGACGAGGATACTCTCATCGTGTTCAGCGACCCCGATTGACTATATAAGGGCAAGCATTCAGGCAGTTTCAACTTGTCTATTTCAAGTTACAGAGCGTGCTGCACGGTGCTGCGGCTGCAGCGCCGCAGCGCAGCACGATAGCAGCACCGCACAGCGACGAGGATACTCTCATCGTGTTCAGCGACCCCGATTTACTATATAAGGGCAAGCTTTCAGGCAGTTTCAAATTGTCTATTTCAAGTTACAGAGCGTGCTGCGGCTGCAGCGCCGCAGCGCAGCACGATAGCAGCACCGCACAGCAACGAGGATACTCTCATCGTGTTCAGCGACCCCGATTTACTATATAAGGGCAAGCTTTCAGGCAGTTTCAACTTGTCCATTTCAAGTTACAGGGCGTGCTGCACGGTGCTGCACCTGCAGCGTCGCTGCGGCTGCCGCATCGCCGTGCAACGCAATAGCGGCACCACACGGAGAAGGAAACATGCCCATCGTGATCAGCGACCCCGATTTACTATATATGGCTGCCACAAAAAGGCCGAAAATAGCCGTTTTTAGCGACTTTTCCCAACTTTGACCCTGGGCGAGGAACCACAGGCGCCATGCAGCCCGAGGGTCAGATCCGTCGGTTTCGGCGATATGCTCATCGTTTTCAGCGACCCCGATTTACTATATAAGCGCACCACCAAATGGCCGAAAAACGCCATTTTAGACGACTTTTTGACAATTTTCTATGTTGGGACCCTCGAAAATTTTCTAAGTCCGAATGTTCGTGAGCCCATGTTTGACAGTCTGTAGAAATCGCTAGGGGCCGAATTGGGCCAAAATAATCAATAGTGAACAGGTTCATGGTTTCGACAACAAGATAATAATAGGTAAAGGTCGCCCCCATAAGGCATGTGAAAAATCCTTTGGTGAGTTACGGGACATAAAGCGTAAAGGAGAAACATCAGAGAAAAAAAACCCCACCTAGAAAGTAGGTCTGAAAAATGAAAATTTTCAAAGTTCATTTTTTCCGGGCAAGTTTGGTATCATTCGAAAGCTCTTGGCCTGGGGATTTCAAAAATGTAAATATTAGCTCTTAATTCCTCACCGCTAATTAGTTACGCCTAATTA
Source organism: Trissonchulus latispiculum (assembly GCA_030248195.1). NCBI lineage: Eukaryota > Metazoa > Nematoda > Enoplea > Enoplida > Ironidae > Trissonchulus > Trissonchulus latispiculum. Next base: position 99,726 of record JASAND010013974.1, read on the forward strand.
AGCGTTTTGAAAACACGCAAAGTGCCTTATTGGCTCATATTATGGGGGGCTCTCCGAGCTCAGCTCCCCCATGATTCCTCAGCATTCATAAATAACACAAACATTAAACAAAAACAGAAGAAATAGAAAGCAGTAGATAGACATTAAGTGATATAATACAATACAATATCAAAATCAACTAGGGCAGACGCAACAGGCGGCTTTCTTCCTTTAACTTTACGTATTTTAGCTAATTCAAAATTACAATGCAATTCAACACAATTTTTGATCAATCTACAGTAAAGTGTTAAGGAAATTAAAGGCTTAAGCATTGCAAAGAGAGCACAAGAACAGAATCTGCCACTCCATAGAAGAAAACCAGCAATATACGTACGTACGTACTCACCTTCAGCGTAGTTTGTACAGCAGCTTCCAACTGTCGCCATGCTTTTGCCCTGTTGTGAGCTTCCTTATATTTCAGCTTGAATTTGTCCAATATGGGCACACAGTCGCTGCAGTACGCCTAAAATTCACTTCAAACGATGCGTTCACTACAACCAAAAAATTAAACGGAAGCGTTGTAAACATTAGCTTACTATATAAAGTGCCAGTTCTTTTAGTTTTTAGTTTAGATTATAGACTGGCTTGATAGTAATTAAACTTGGCTCTTGGGTTCGGTAACACCTTGACGCGGTGGCCAGGCAGAAAAAATAAGGAAGATTCCAGGTCCCCACAACCGCATGGGCACCCGATGACAACAAATCGCTCCAAAAAGCCCATCCCCCTGGCTCCTGATCGCAGTTTTTCTCCTGAAAAAGATGCCTCATATGGGTGTCACCCAATGGAATGCTAACGGTGGGGTTTACGGGTGGAGGCGCCGGTAATCCAGCCTGCTGTGTCTCACTTTATTACTGGCTGGAGACATCGAACGTCATCCAAGCCCCAAGCCGGGGCCACGGTGGCCATGTCCCACCTGTCAGTCTTGGGAACGCCAAAAGTAACTGCGTTCTCTGTGATGACTGCAATGGATGGGTGCATCTCAAATGCTCAGGACTGTGTGGCATCGTGCAGACTATGCACAGGACTGGTTGTGTCCTCTACTTGTCCAGCAATCAACTCCCCCGCTAACAAACTTCAAAACGCTTTCTCCAGGATGTGAAGCGACTTCCGCTGTTTCAGCCATATTGTGCTCAATTAGAAGGTCAAGGAACAGAAGAATTTTACCTAGAACTTCCAAAAATCTGGAATTTTTACCTTATTAATGAAAACGTTTCTGGAACTTAAATTACGTACTGCTACAATTGTTGCAGAGTCAACAAAGACAACTTGGACGGTGAGAGATACGCCTTGTTTACTGAATTCCACAATATCATCCACCATAATGTCTTCAAGAACAATGGCAGGCCAAAAGTACAGAGGATTTCGACGAACCCAAATCAGTTGTCCAGTACGAAAAACAAACTCGGGAGGACGTTCACCCTTTCCACGACTTTTCGCTGCTGAAGCTACATTAGTGGAAGTTCGTGGAACAGCCGATGGAGAGCATTTGTCCTCGTTTGCAGGTGGCTTTTCGTGCAAGAAATTCTAAAAACAGAAAAGAAGAAGATTCAATACATATACGTTCGCGTCGTACGTATGTATATATGTACGGAATGAAAACAACATGAGACATGTACCGGGTTTATTCTAGGGCCAATTTTAGTATCAGAAGGGGCACCTTCTAGCGATTTGGGGAGGGAACCGATCTGGGGAGGGGATGTCCTTTATGGGGCTTTCGACGACCCCATCCCTCAATAGAATAGCACCTGTGAGTGTGAGTGCGTGTGTGTGTGGTTGCGTCATATGCGTGTACGAAAAAGGAATATCACGAAAACATGAACCCATAAAAAGCCATTTCTTACGAGCGATATAGTTTGTGATTGACTCAAATAAGCAGCACGGAAATCTTGCACAGAGAATGAGGACTGTTCAAGCTCATCAAATCCTTCAATGCTACCCAGATCATTTGCTCCACAATCTCTCTTAAAACCAGTCATCCCAAACTACAATAACAAACACAATACGTAGCTCGTGGTCGTGACAACAGGTGTGTTGGGCCGGGGGAGGGCGGACGGGACGGACCCCACCCAATCTCAAATTGGACAGGACCCCACCCGACCCATCTCCCTAGAAATTGTACGTAGTTATACATCACACCCATCATACCCATCAGGCGCGTAGCCAGGGGGGAGCGAGGGGGGAATGCCCCCCCAAAATCGGAGACAAAAGAAAAATTTTTATTGAGCAACAGCACGAATAAGTAGTTCGAAAAATCTTCGCATGCAATATATATATTCCCCTCCCCAGGAGGAACCCCCCCCAAATGAGGACTTCAAGAAATCCAAAAAATTGCTTAAATCCGCAAAATCTTCTTCTGTACATTTAAGCTTTTTTCGTCAAAACAAGGCTTGTTGGGTTGCCGCTTTTTCAACAAAAAGGCAACCCTTTAACTTGGGTATGTCCGTTATTTATTATTTATTTATTATTTCTTGCCGAATGTGCCCACCCCCAGATCTCGAGATTGGTAAGGGGTAGAGAGGTGGTTGATACCTCATTTTGAAGGGCATGACTTGGAGGTTTGCACATCTCCTGGTCGACCCGGTACGACTCAGGGTGAAAGTACTCGATACGGTGATGCTGCAAATGGTAAAAATTGAAAGTTGTCCAATTGGGCTCATATGGGTATCACTCGAAAGCTCTCGTTGCGTAGATAAAAAGTTGTAATAGGGCCAAAGCACCAAAATCCTAAGAAAATTAGTTACGGAGCCACGAAAGGGTCAAAAATAGCCAAAAACGGTCAAAATGGGTCAAAATTGAAAGTTGTCCGATTGGGTTGATATGGATATCATTCGAATGCTCTCGTTGCGTAGATAAAAAGTTGTAATAGGGCCAAAGCACCAAAATCTACAGAAAATGAGTTACGGAGCCTCAAAGGGGTCAAAAATGGCCAAAACCGGCCAAAATGGGTCAAAATTGAAAATTGTTGGATCCGATCGATACTGGCGTCATTCGAAAGTTCTCGTTGAGTAGATAAAATGTTGTAATAGGGCCAAAGCACCAAAATGTACAGAAAATAAGTTACGGGGTCTCAAAGAGTCAAAAATGGCCAAAACCGGCCAAAATTGGTCAAAATTGAAAATTGTCGGATCCGATCGATACCGGTGTTATTCGAACGCTCTCGTTGCGTAGATAAAACGTTGTAATAGGGCCAAAGCACCAAAATCTACAGAAAATGAGTTACGGAGCCACGAAAGGGTCAAAAATGGCCAAAACCGGCCAAAATGGGTCAAAATTGAAAAATGTTGGATCCGATCGATACCGGCGTCATTCGAAAGCTCTCGTTGAGTAGATAAAATGTTGTAATAGGACCAAAGCACCAAAATGTACAGAAAATAAGTTACGGGGTCTCAAAGAGTCAAAAATGGCCAAAACCGGTCAAAATTGAAAATTGTCGGATCCGATTGATACCGGTGTTATTCGAACGCTCTCGTTGCGTAGATAAAACGTTGTAATAGGGCCAAAGCACCAAAATGAACAGAAAATGAGTTACGGAGCCTCAAAGGGGTCAAAACTGGGCAAAACCGGCCAAAATGGGTCAAAATTGAAACTTCTCGGATCGGGCTCATATTGCTATCATTCGAAAGCTCTCGTTGAGTATATAAATGAAAACGTGTAATAGAGACAAAGTGTGAAAGTGTACAGAAATTGCGTTTTGGACAGGTTTGTGGAACAAAAGTGCTCGATACTGTTATGCTGCAAAATGAGTCAAAATTGAAAGTAACAAAACCGTCCAGCATGGGTATCATTCGAAAGCTCTTGTTGCGTAGATAAAGTTGCAATAGAGCCAAAGCTCCTAACTGCATGCAAACTGAATTATGTCCCTTGATAAGAGGAAAAATGCCAGCGGCAACCCATTCATGCAAATAAGCTTGTTTTTATCGTTTTAGGCGTTTTTTACATGGGCTGTAAGCCAAAATTTGAGAAACGTTTTTCAAAAAATGAAGGTTTATGACAAAAACTTAGCTAATTTTTTGGTCCTAACAAGTGGGGGTTGGAAGGGGGAACCAAAAGCAGGAGAGGGAAAGTCAAAAAATCTGGGAGGGGTAAAGTTGGTCGACAATTTTAGGGGATACATCTGGCTTATTTTTACGGGGGGGGAGGGGGCCCCCCCACTCGGCAACCTCCCCCCCCATTCGAGGTTCCCCCCCCCATAAATTTTTACCTCCCCCCCATAAGCCAAAAAATTGCCAGATTTCACCATTTTTACCCCAAATTTTCAAAAATTTTTCCGGCTTCGCCGGAATTTTAACGAAATTTTAGCTATTTTAGCGTAAAAAACACCTAAAATTAGTCATTTTTTAGCGATTTTTGGCAATTTTTACACAAAAAACGTAAAAATTTGCAAAATTTTTTCCAAAAATATGCCCCCCCCCCACTTTTGGTGAGCCCCCCCCCATCGATGGGGGGAGGCAACTTTGAGCCCCCCCATATCGCCCCCCCCCATAAATTTTGGCCTAAAAATAAGCCAGTACATCCACCCCTGCTGAAAAACCCACCCCCGTTTTGGGGGGGGCCCACCCGCCCCCTGGGTCATGGGTTGGAGCTATGAGCTCCAAAACATAGCAGCAGAAAGCGCGACTGTTTCTTTATATATGTATACAATGCAAAGATCAAGTTATTTGGTGTACTCCTGCTCATTTTTGACATTTTGGAAATGACACATATATATATATACTTTTTCGTTCAACCATCCAAACAAGCATAAGCTGTATGCAAAATACATGTTGGTAGCTGTGGAGTTGAACTAATACTTTAGTTGGCCCGGCTACGGCTACGCAGTAAAGTTTTGTCTAGAGGTGCACAGTTGGTAGCACCCTACCCTTGGTGTGCAGCTTTCCACTCCCTGGGCCCGTTGCATAAAGCTTATTACTGATAAATTGTTACTGACTAATGCTGCAAAATTATTGAGCAAAATTATTAATAGAATCTAGGTATATTTTGGAACGTTGAGTTTTGTAGGTATGTAATCAAATAGCTATGCATGCAAATAGCTATGCTCGTGCCGTGCCGGCCGAGTGGTTAAGGCGTTCGACTTTGGATCCGATAGTCCGAGGTTCGAATCCCCGCTGCCACAAGGCTTTCACAAATCCCCTTGAGCAAGGGACTAAGCACATATCGGTTCGCCGTGGGCTCTAGCCAACCCAGCTATCCATCCTTAGTTGGTCGGTAAATGGGTACCACTCATGTGGGAAGGTAACAGGAGACCGTGTAGGGCATCTGCCTTGAGGAGCTGGCCCCTCCTCCACGGTTGTAGTCATCATTCGAGGTGACACTCCTGGCTCAAGGGCTGTGTATCCGGGGATGAGCACCGGTACCCTAGACCCTGACAAGGGTAGGAAAATTCTCCGGGGGTTACCTTTTTTTACCTAATCAAATAGCTAATCTAAATTAAACTCTTGATTAAACTGAATGTTTTCTTACTCAATAATTTTGATTACAAATACCAATGAGACCGTGAATTGTACGATTTGTTCCTCTGGATTACCCTAAATTCTGATGGCACACCTATTCTGAATATATAGTTCTTGGCGTTTCGTAAGCTAAAAATGTCATATATATAGAATATCTTTTTAGTTATTTTCAATAAAATTGCTACACTAGTCAACTGTCAAATAACTTTTATGCCACGGATCCTAACTGACAGCAATTTCAAGCAAAGCGCTCTTCTGTATTTGAATTTCGAGCATTCACTTTGTTTCCATCTTCATTGAGCGTAAAGTTCATTTGCATATTTGCCACCTTCTTATTGGCATCCAACGAGAAAGACTGTGAAATCTAGTTTAAACTAAAGAATGCTTTTCCATGACTGATTCGATCCTGTACGTCCAAGAAAGTGGTGGCTTAATAAAAAGATAAGTTGAAAAATATTTTTGTTTCAAATTTTGTGATGCTCCCAGGAGAACTCAGCTGCCGAAAGAAAGCTGTTTTAGAAAGCATTGTATTAAATTTCTCTAATTAATTAATAGCAAAGAATACGGTAAAATCTGTTTCCACATAATATGCACACAGAAACGTAGAATGCTCCCATACACTATATACGCAGAATAGACAAAAGTTACAGCTATTCTTTAATTCAACATAACTACGAGGTATAGCAAGCTTAACAAAAAAATCACCCGAAATCTTAACAAAAAAATCACCCCACCTTGACTCACAGAAAAGTCGCAGAGACCCAATTTTTTGCATGGTGATAGCCACACATCTCGACATTACAGCCTGTGAGTTTGAGCCCCTAGGCCCTCTCCATGCGTTCAGGGCAGACCTTTAAGTGAGGACTGGCTTTTTCCTACAGGGAGGGGGTGGGCCCCCCCAGAAATTCGTTCCCCCCCTGACTTGGGTCGCCTCCCCCAGGATCCGGGCCTTCCCCCCCAGAACTTTAAAAAGCCCGGAAAAATAGGGTTTTGAGGGTAAATTTTGAAAAATTTTTCCGGCTTCGCCGGATTTTTAGCCATTTTTAAGCATTTTTTAACTATTTTAAGCTTAAATTTAAGTTAAAAAATAGTTAATTTTTTAGCTTAGCAGCAACAAATAGCTATTTTTATGCATTTTTTGAAAAATTTTTCTTCCCCCCCCCCCAGAAATCCGAGCCCCCCCCCCAGACTTCCCCCCCAGAAATTTTTGCCTAGGAAAAAGCCAGGAGGGTACCCAAAAGTTCATGACCGAAGTTCGAATTTCGGCTGCTATTTATATATATATATATATATATATATATATATATATATATATATATATATATATATATATATATATACTAAGGGAAACCCTAGGCAATCCATATTGTGCATGTGACATGTCCTGACTATGGACTATCGATACATATATATATAGAAGTTCCCAGTCCTCTGAGCCGTCCTGGGGTGGGTGAGTTTTTTGTTAAAATTTTAACAAATAAAAAATCACTTTTATGTTTCGTTACTGAAGTCAGAACAGCAGCTAGAGCAAAACTAACGTCAAAATCGAGCTCAGCGACGTCGAAAACCCTAATATACGTTGTTTTTGAGGTTGCCTGACACTTCTGGGAGTCCAACGTGGTAACCTGCCGGGCCTAGACCGTCCGACGGTAAACGTGATCCCAGAAGTCAGTATTAGCCCATAGTTACCTAAAAACTAATGCCAGATTTGAATTCAGCTCCCTCGAAAACCCCCTAGGACATGTTTATAGCCACTTCGGACTGTCCAGTTGGTACCTGGAGGGTCCGGACGGGTCCGGCAGGGGTCACGTGACCGTGAGTCATACCCCACCCAGCAACATTCAAAGTTCTGAGTTTCTCTGCCAAAATGCCTGGAAATAGGTTATAATCACTCACAAACACGAAAAAACAAAGTTTTAGCCTTTAAAACGGCACTTTAGAGCCACCATGTTGGAATCTGTCCAGAAACGTTTCACTCAAACGATTTTTGCTTATAATCATCTAAATTATATTGAACGTTGTCAGCAACTTGGGACTCTATCTCTGGCTCAACGTCGAAAATACAAGGATTTAGTTTTGGTTTATATATAAAATTATCCATGGCTTAATAGACATCGATTTCAATGAGCTTTTTATTTACCACTCTTCTATAACGTCCAGAACTACCAGGGGTCACCCTTATAAATTAAGGGTGCCCAAATGTAACCTGACCGTGGTTAAGAATTTCTTTCATAATCGGGTAACTAATGATTGGAATGGTCTTCCTGAATACGTAGTGAACTCAGCCACACTTTCCTCTTTCAAGAGGTCTCTGCAAGTGGCACTGTTTAATGTAGCCGTGTAGTGCAGTAATGGTGCACTTGTTTGTTACTAATAATTTTTGTTTTCGTTTGTTGAATTAATACAATACAATACAATACCAGACTTCATACTGGACGCTGTGTGTCGGGGGCCATCAGTGACCACTAAGACTTCGGTAGGGCCAGTTGCCTTAGTTGGAGCACTAGGTTAGCGGTTTGGGGTTCTAAATACGTTATTTAGTGCGCTCTATCCAAAACTGATGAGAAAAAGTTGCTAGCTGCTCTCTGGGATGCGATCCGCCACTGATTTTTTTGTTAAACCTTCAACAAAAAAATCACACATTTTCCACTACTGCTACTTACTGGTAGATGGTAGAGCAACGAAACTGGGATGATTTTAAAGTTTAGCCCAAGACCTATCCATGGGTCCTCAAAGTAATCGATTTGGTTTAGTTTTGCGAAAGTTCCAACCAAAAAACCGAATTTTGATTTTTTTGTTAAGCTTGCTATAACAGAGTATTACCAAATTGTAATTCTTTGAAATTTATGAATTTATGAAATTTGAAATCATTTAGGTTCTCGAGAGTGTGTTTAAAACTTTTCGGACTTTGTTAAGTTGTATATCTTATTTAAATAAATTCTGTTGAAATTATATATATGGCGAACTGCTGAGCTTATCTGCCAGCAGAATATACCTGGGAAGCATTCATGGTTATAACACTTAATCAACTTGGATGATTATAATTCTGGCCTGGGCAAGTCAAGGCAATAGAAAAACATCATCACCCCTATTGTGCCAGGGGTTACCAAGGCACTGGCTGAGCAAAGACGACAGCAACAGATAAGTTGATTACGCCATGAATTTAAATTAATACTTAAGCACTTGCTTCAATAAGAAATCGTTTCAGTACAATTATGAAAAATAGCGAAAGTTCATTTTACATTGGTAAACGCCGCTAGGTAAAATATTTTCATGTCAGTTGAGGTTTGACACTAGGCTTGGGGGGTGAAAAAGGTCCCCCTGGGTCTTTTGTCAATCTAACAATAATTAACAAATGATTGTTGGAACATTGTTATACGCAACACATTAGGCTGATCAGATTGGGAGAATGTACATCTGCATCATTCGGCCGCAAACATGAGAGTTTGGATCCTAAGGATATCCCGCAATAAAATTAATTATATAATTTTTTGACTTTACGCTATTACAACTTTTCTGGTAGCTGTCGGCTCCAGTGTCATTTTTCTTAAAGAATATGGTGCTCATGTACCAGAACCCACCCCTCCCTCCCAATATAATTTCTTATGTGATGTCCGAGATTTGTAAGGAATTGGCCGTCTTGGAGGGGAAACCCTTCTCGATGGAGCCAATGGGTTAGCACGAATGCACCGCTAGCAGCATGTTCACTTCGGCTGCGGCAGTAGCCTTGATGACGCCTCGGATAACTGCAGAAAGCAATTATTCAGTGCCGGACCTTACTCCCTTCTCCTATTTAGAACATTAAATTTGGGTCTGGCACAGGGTTTTTTGGTCGCCGAACTTTAGGCCAAATGGCCTCAACGACTCAAATTTTTTAGGCTATCAGCCAAAAAATTTAGGCCATCCAAATTTTGTTAATTTTTAGGTTGTGCGTTATTGTACGCATTGTTAAAATTACAGTTATCATGTATTCACGCGTTATATATTCAAAAATCGCTGTTTAACAAAAATTGCAATCGTCACTGTTTAACACACTAGAAAAACAAAGTTTTTACCTTAAAATGGCAAAAACCGAAAACCTTGTTAGCATAGAAATAATAGTGCACGACATATATATATAGAGAACCAAAGAAAGAAAAAATTAAACTAACAGAAATAAAGTTAAACTACATACTAAAAGAGCATTTCTTCGATCAAATCTTTATAATAGTAGATGAAATTATAACTTGAATGTGAATTTTAAGTGCAAATAGACAATGTAATTAGCTGGCGGTTGGCGCAGCCCAGAAATATATACAAGGGAAAATGTATAATTTTTTAGAAAATTGTTGTTTTTACTTAAAAAAACAATAAAATTTAACTGGGTATTCGTCGAAACATTTAGGCCAAATGGCCTCAAAGGCCAAAATTCTTTAGGCCATCGACTCATAAATTTAGGCCATGGCCTAAGCTATGGCCCAAAAAAAACCTTGGTCTGGCACTACCCCTACAGGCGAATGCAACTGGGGTGTGGCACGTAGCGAAAAAAAACTAAATGATCATGACAAATTAAGGAAATCAAAGCATTGTACCAAACTCCCACGCATGTTCATCACACGGAACAAAGACGATAAACCTTCACGTGTCATGGAGAAACATTCACACACAGAATAATGCATAATAGCCGGTTACGCTGAAGCGTAGCCGAAAAAATTTAGCGTAGCTAAAAATAACCATCTTTAGCTGTTTATAGGTGATTTATAGCCTATTTTTCCAATTTTTTTCAAAAATTTTCAGAAGTTGCAAAAATTTTTTTCAAAAATTTTGCATTCTTTACTTGGTTTGGAGTTGGACCCAATTTTAAGGGGGGGGAGGGGGGTTTGAGCTCGGCTTGGGGGGGGAGTAGTTGAGGTCGAGTAGGGGGGGGAGGGGTCTGGCCTCTCCGTGGGGGGGGGGGGGGGGGTCTCACAGGGGGTAAACTGTAGCCATAGGTGTGTTAGGGGGGGGGGGGGTGGGGGGGGCCCCTCCCCCCAAACGGAGGGGTCGCCAACCCCCCCCCCCCTTAAAAATTTTTTCCTACCCCTCCCCCCAAATCGATTTTTCAGACCCCTCCCCCCTAAAAATTCGCTTAATTAAGCTAAAAATCGTTAAAAATAGCTGTAAATTGAGGAAAATTTTTATTTTTTAACGAAAAACCTACTTTTTCAAAATTTTTCGCTGACACCCCCCTAGAAAATTTTTCTTACCCCGCCCCCCAAATCGACTTTGCGCGATCCCCCTCCCCCTTTTTTCGCCAAACCCCCTCCCTACTTTTTTCTGAACCCCCACCCCCACTTTTTTCGCCAGCCACACCTATGACTGTAGCCTGGTACACCTATATATGGGGACACCCCCCACAAGTGGGGAAGGAGGGGAGGGGAACCCAAAAGTGAGGGGATCCAAAGTGGTCTAAGAATTGGCAAAAATGCACTAAAAATAGCATGTTTTCTACATATACTGCTATATAACTATGCTTAAAAGTGCTCAAAAATTGAGTTTGAGTACCAAAATAGACGATTTTTGACCGGGAAATTTTTAAAAATGTTGACCAAAAATCCTTGACATTTGGCATTTCTGGGCACCCTATGTATAGTGAGTGGGGGGCCCAAAAAGTGGGTGTGGGACCGAGTGGGAGGGAAGGGGGAGCCCAAAAAGTGGGCCTACACTAACAACAGCCCACGGGCATAGGTGTACCTGGGGGGGGGGGTGGGGGGGGGAACCCCTCCCCCCAAATGGAAAAGTGCCGACCCCACCCTCGAAATTTTGGAGGCAGACCCCACCCCCAAATGGCCAAATCCCAGACCCCACCCACCCAAATTTGCCAGACCCCACCCTCAAAATTTTGAAAATTTTGTCTCAAAATTAGTAAAAATTCGAAATGTTTTGGAAAAATTCGAAATTTTTGCAAAAAATCCAAGTTTTTTCGAAAAAATGAGCAAAAATGAAGAAATGTTTTTGATTTTTAGTTGGAAATAACGCTTTTTTAGCGAATTTGCGAATTTTTTCTAAAGTTTTGGCCAAAAAATTTTTTACCCCCCCCCAAATTCGATTTTTCCAGACCCCACCCCACCTCAAAACGTCTGACCCCACCCACCCTAATTTCGGCTACCCCCTCCCCCAACGATTTCTCAAGGTACACCTATGCCCACGGGTCCCCCACTACCAGTCTACCACACCTATGCTTGCAATTGCAAACTCCCACCCCCCACCCCCAAGAATTTTGAATAGCTCGCAAACAGGCTTATTTTAACTATAGTTTTAACTATAACCTAAAACCCGAAACTTAAACCTAAAACCAAAGCAAAACCATTATTCAATAATAGCACAATTTTTATTTCAGTTTAAATTCGTTTTTGCTTAGTCAAAGTATTCAGTTAAAACAAGAATCAATTTTGTGTAACATTGGTTAGCTTATAGGAAAAATATGCTGCTGTTTGGTGTCCTAGCAACAGCATAAACCTATATCTGTATTAGCAGAACTGGAACTCTACAATGGCTAAGCGCAAGGGTGTTATGGACGTTTTGTGGCAGGATCGAGAAATTAGATTCGATATCGAAGCTCAACAAATGCAACTGCGACAAGGAGAATTCATGATTGAACGGCTTGATTCTGTGGAAGACACTAAAGGCAATAATGGTGATAAGGGAGTGCTGAAAGTTACTAATTTGCGCATTATCTGGCATTCTTGTTCAATGCCTCGAATCAATTTATCAGTTGGATACAGCTGTATGTCAACTGTTTCTACACAGAAAACTGTTTCAAAGCTTAGAGGCGCTACTGAAGCCCTATTTATCCTGGCACAAAGTAATGCAAATCGTTACGAATTCATTTTCACGAGTCTCAGTCCCAGTAGTACGAAGTTGTTCACTTCGGTGATTGCTGTTCAAAGAGCTTACGATACTAGCAAGGCATATCGAGAGCTCCGCATGCGTGGAGCAATTCTGGTAGATGATTTTGGGGGGGGGGGGGGGGGTGGGGGGGGGGGGGGGGGGGGGGGGGGGGGGGGGGGGGGGGGGGGGGGGGGGGGGGGGGCGGGGGGGGGGGGTTCAGTTGAGGGGGGAGCTGCTATGGTTCCCCTGGGGTTGGAGGAGCAATACAGCCGTTTTGATGGAGTATGGAATCTGTCAAGTGATCAGGGGAACTTGGGTACCTTCATTGTCACAAATGTGAGACTTGTCTGGTTTGCTTCTACGAATTCCAACTTCAATGTCAGTATTCCGTATATACAAATCAAAAGTTGCAAAATCCGCGACTCTAAGTTTGGATTGGCTCTGGTCATTGAGACTACTGTGCAAAGTGGAGACTATGTTCTGGGCTTTCGGGTAGATCCTGCAGAAAAACTGGATACAGTTGCTAAAGAAATCCAAAGCATGTGTCGCACTTTCGTGGCTAAGCCAATCTTTGGTGTTGAATTTTCCAAGGAGCTCCCGCAATCCTATACGGAGGTTGGTGTTTGCTTTATCACTTATTGTAGCTTAATGTTCACGCAACAGTTCAACTGGTAAGTGATTAAAGCAACTAACTGGTTCAATTTTGCAGGCATAACAAGGCAACTAAGACTGTGCCGTTAAAGTTAACCGAAAAAAGGTTTTTGCATTTTAGCTTTGTGGAGGAAAAAATCGTAAAAAATTAGCATTTTGGATTTGCATAAATCCAAAGTAATCATCGCTTTAGCTATAGAGTACTTTGCTTTTAGGAAAAGTATGAACCTATTCAGGAGGATGTTGAGATAACAAATACAGCTACAAGAGCGGATGCCTTTGCTGCCTATTTCTGTGATTCAACACAGTCAAAGAACCGACCACCAGTCTTCTCTGAAGAACTTGGTTTAGCCATCGAAAAGCTGAAGGATGGTTTTACACTTCAAGATCTTTGGGAGATTTCCGTAGACTGATGGTCTGGTGTCATGGTTAAAAAAGGCATAATCATCTCACCACAAACATTCTGTAATAACAATTTCACACATTTTAGTTGCATGCAAATGTACACCCTGAATAAAATTTCAAAGCCGCAAACAGTACCCCTAATTACAAAACGCCGACTAGGGCGAGTTTTGAGGTAGCTAGACGGAAATATCTATTTGGGGCCACACCACAACTGTCACAAATTTTTAAGACAGGGTTTCCCAAAGATGTTGTTTTAAGCCCGAGATTGCCAATGAGTTAAGGTATAAAATCGGAGCTGCAAATTTATCGAAAACGCATTACTTGTTCTAGTCTTATTAGACTGACTTTCTATATTTTCGGCTAATTAACTTTTTTGGACAAAAAGTGGTATTTTTAAAAATCGACTTTCAAAATTTGAAATACCACATATATCAGGTGAAAGCGAACGCCTAAACGGTACTGAAAATCTAATCGAACAAATTTTCCGTTGAGCGAGTAGTGAGTAATAACCAGTCAAAGCTGTAAAAAGCAGCAAACATCAAAGAAAATGAAAAAACTAATTTTTAGAATAAAATGCTTATTTTTCAATCGAATGTTTTCGTTCTTGTGTCAATCGATGCGTCTTCAGATGGGAAAATTTTTCTGAAAGAATGAGCTAAATAGCTTGAAAGGTCCAAAAAAATTTCCCGAAAATTCGATATTTCAAAATTTTTGAAATTTTAAAAAATGTTAAATTTTAAAAAAATGTTCGTCTTGCTGCAAGGATTCCGAAAATATACGGTTTTATGGGGTTACGACGTATATTTAGTTCACTGGAAGCCTTACAGATTTTGTACACACATTTTTGTGTCAGACTTGAGAGTATAATAATTAAGAGTGTGACAAGCGCAGCACTCTTAGCTATCAGGCTCGCTGGGGACATCATCTGCACGATAACGGCCTACCCTCCCCAACAAATCAGACCCTAGTGACCTCCCCCACAAAACAGACCCTAGTGGATTTCACTAGGGTCTGTGTGGGAGATCATTTCGTTGGGGTCCAATTTGTGGGGGGTCATTTCACTGGGTCTGATTTGTGGAGGGGTCTGTCACGGTGTGATTTTTCCCCCTTGAAAATTTCCCCCCGGGAAAAATTACACCGGTGTGGATTTTCCCCCCGGAAAAATTACACCGGTGTGAATTTTCCCGGGGGAAATTTTGCACCAATGCAAGAAATAATGCAGATTTCTGTTTATAAATTGAGTTTGGCTCATAATCGAAGCTACTAATTATGTTTGAAGATGGAATATGATTAGCGTAATCCGCCAAAATAATTATTCATTATAAGTTCGACTGAGATAGAGATACAAAATTAAATCGAAATATATAATAACTAAAATTTCTTGAAAAATCAAAAGATTTGTAGGATTGATTATAATCATTATTGTATTCAATTGCTTATTTTGCATTTGATAAACCAGGTTTAGCTGTTCTGTGCAGTGCTTTTGTACGTATTCTTTGAAACGCCATAACTTTCGTAATTTTGTGAGTTGGAAAGAGCTTTATACATCATTTTAAAGCTTATAATCTGCAGATTCACATGAGAGTACGAAATAGTAAAAATCCGGAAAAATAGTGAAAATTTTCTGACATACTGACATCTGACAGGCTGAATATAGACCAAAAGTTTTTGAACATCGATTTCTCAAAACTGTGGAATCGGCTAAAGTTTTCCTTGTGCTGTCTTATAAAGCACATGTGGGCCGAGGGACATTTTTTGGATTTGGCTCAGCAGGTCTTAACGGTCAAGAAAATCCATTAAATGTGCGGTGACACGAAATTTCGCAACTTTGCATTGAGTTTTCTCGCAACTGGATATGTTTTAGCTCAAACCAAGAAAAATGTCCCTCCGCAATAGTACGAATTCTCATTCTGCCAAAAATCATGCGAATCCATTGGGTAGTTTTTGAGAAATCTATGTTCAAAACAGAATAATCGCAGTTTTGCCAAAATGGTTTTTCGGCCAAATCTCTAGCTTAGAGCAACAGACTCCGGGTAATACGCATTGATAAAATGTGCAATGAGACTGTGTATCGATCGAGTATGAATAAACCAAAATTGTCCGTACGATTTGGCAGGAATATTGAAAAAACTGATTTTCTCGAAAACGCCAATTTTTGAACCCCAAAAATCGTTTTTTGCTTATACTAACTTAACCACAAAGATAGCTCAAAAGTTGTAAAAGCAAAAATGTTCACTTTTGTGCCCTCTTTCCAGCCATACCAACCAATCTGGTGTCTCGACTATGTGCTGAGAGAATAATGGCAAAAACCAAAACTTTCTTATCTTTGCACCTAAAATGCGGGACTGGTCCCAGAATGTTAAGGAGCACCGAAATAGTATATTTGGAAAGTATCATCCACTTTCATAAAGAATTAAAGCCTATAGGGTCAAATTTACACAAACCGATACCAGCACCTTAAATTAAAATTTATTTTTTTAGTTTATTTTTGAAAATTCATTGAATTAAGCCGAAATAAAAATTTCCAGTTTGCAAATTGAAATCTCAATTAATTGAAATTAGTCTAAATTTTCCAAGTTAACCTGAATTTCAAAATTTCTCTAAGGAAAGATTTCACCATTGAGCTGTGGTTGAACTCAGAGACTAAAATTTCCAAAATTTCAAATGTGTTTTTATTTTACTAAGAAAGATACTTATTTGATAAGATTAGAAATTAGCAATGATTTAATTGAACTTTATTAGCTATTATTATTTAATTGAATGACTCTTTATTTGCTTTTCTCGAATGCATTGATTGCTGCATATGATTATATATCTATGAAATAAACAAAATAAGTTTTAATTTGACCTCATACCTTTTCCTGCTTAACGGCTTGGGCTCGGAGATAAAAGTTTATAAGCTTGAATTTATGCATATATTTTTACTTAGAAATAAAATCATAAAATATTAGTGCATAAGAAATATTAGAGTTGGCTTTTATCATAAAAATTTTCTTTATTATAAGGTTTATCAAATGCGAAATAAGCAGTAGAATATAACAATAATTTTAATTAATCCTTCCAAATTTCATATTTTTAAAGAACTTTTATTCGTTATATATTCAATGAAGTTGATTTTGTATATGAGTTGCTAATTATTTCGGCATTTCAGCGTTTCAGACTAATTATATTCCACCATCAAAGCATAATTAGTTGCTACATATGAGTAAAACTTAATTCATAAACTGAAATCTGCATTATTCTGGCTTTGGTGCAAAATTTCCCCCCGGAAATTTCACACCGGTGTAATTTTTCCGGGGGGAAATCCACACCGGTGTAGTTTTTCCGGGGGAAAATTTTACACCGGGGGAAAAACTGCACCGTGACAGGGTCAAATCCACTAGGATATGTTTTGTGGGTGGGTTGACTACAGTCTGTTTTGTGGGGGGGGGGGGTCACTAGGATCTGATTTGTGGGGGGGTAGGCTAGGCCGTTATCGTGCAGATGATGTCCCCAGCCTGATAGCTGAGTGCTGCGCTGCGCTTGTCACACTCTTAGTTATTATGTACTCTTGCTACTATGCCAGAATTTCTTAGCATTGTACTACAATGCCGATTGGACTACTTTGCTAAAACATATATATCCCAGGCGGAAATGGAGGGATGAAAGCCGGGGCCGCTCCCACAAAATTGTAGACAGGGAGCAAACGGCAAGTGGCTGATGGGACGGCCCACTTAATGGATATCGAAAGCGAATCGCATTAATTGAAAAGCTTACGGTGCTATCACTCGTCTGTCATGAATAATGAGCAGAAAAAGGTACTTGAACTGGACGTCATGCCTGTACAAGGAGTCAGCGGAAAAATTGTAAATAAACCGGTTGCGCGCATTGGACTCTTATTCATTTATTCGTTCATTCTCTTGCAAAACAAGGAAATTCTAGCAGTGAATTGCCTCCTATTACCTACCTACTCCACACCACACAATATCAGTATTTAATACACACACACTAAATATAACTTCATCAACGACGAAACTGTACAAATACACTACAAAAACAAACACATTAAAATTAAAGTTAATATTTACGACGTCTTATTAGGTTTTCAATGGCTTTCCCAATTTTTAGGGCAGGCCCCAACTTCAGATTCATGGGTTGGCGAACCATCTGTTCTGGATTGAGCAACAACAGTGCTGACCCGTCAATTTCTTCCCGGCGAAATCGAGCGGCAGGATCTGCCAAGGAGGGCTCCAAAGAGCAAATGAAAGCAAACACCTCTTCTACCTGTAATAAGGCAAAAGAAGACAACGTATTAAAACAAAATTGTGCACTTGTACAATGCTACACAAACACAGTAGGCCAAAATTTTAAACCTTCAAAGTATGTGATTTAATTTTTCAACTTTTTACGGAACAAACTACTTCGACACACATTATTTCACCGTTATGAACATTAATGCATGCGAAATAAAACTTAACACTTTGAGGGCCAAAAACTCCTTAAAATTCAGTAATGTCCGTACACATCATAGCAAGTGAAGGCAGGAAGCCCCAAAAGTGGGGGAGGAGGTCGAGGGAGGACCATAGTGAGCGGGTGTTATTAGAAGAGTGAAAAATGAGTGGATGAAATGAACCTAAAGTGGATGACCCATTTAAGCTTTCACAACAAAGCTTTATAAAGCTCTAGCTCTAAGCCAGGAGTAAATACATAGTCGAGATTCTTACCGACCACTGATCTACCGGTTTCTCGGAAATCACAGGCTGACCAGCAGCAACTGAATTAGCAATATCCTGTTTCTCTTCGTTATCTACAGCAGCAGAAGCTGCACTCTTTGGCCGAGATGAACCTGCTTTCAATCCGCCGTCTACAGGTGAGATCTTTGGAGATTTCTAAATCAACAAATTCTATTATAGATTACTACTCAATGACTAATACAAAAATTAGTGTTACAAAAATTACATACGACAAAAAGAAAACGAGCTGAAAATAGACCAGACTTTTGTGCTTCTTGCAGGACAATGCAATAAAGTCAAACCTACGGCACGTACTGCCTCACCTGATTAGGGCATATTATTATTTTGTGAAGCTTTACCACTTTTCCAATTTCACAAAATTAAATCTTTTTTATTCTGAGCTGATGTGCTTATTCTAGGGACTTTCTTGGAGGCCCTCGGGGAACGAGAGGGGGGCGGAAATTTTTCAAAAATTTTCTAGAAATGTGCAAAAAATTGCTATATCTTTATAGTACCTACAAAAAGTTACTTTTGGTGAAAAAATAGGCTGCTTTTATGTTAAAATAGGAAAAACTGAGTAAAACTATCCGACGAAGCCGGGAAATGTTTGAAAAATTGACCTATTGAGCGATTTTTTCCAGGAAAAATTTTCTATCAAAAGGCGTATCTCTTCTAAAGGAGAGGGGGGGCGTTTTTTGACGAACGAATTTTTTGGGGGAAAGGTCGTTTATGGAGGGGTCTTCCCTCCCCTGCAGGATGAACCCAGAGTGGTAGACCAAAAACGATTCTCATAATCTTTAAGATTAAAATTCACATAAAAATTTATCCCACAACAGAATTGCTTCCCACTGGCACAATGTACAGCTGTATAGGGATTCTAGATGTGACAAATGACAGCCTCCAAATTTTTACTTTCATGAACCAAAAATGTTTAGAAGTTTTGCAAGAGTTCAACTCTCAAGGTCAATTTCCTTAATTGTAGGCAAGCCACAGCTATCTGAAATTTTCGCAGAAGGGTACACATGTTGTTGTTCTTGTTGTTGTTGTGATTTCCGGGCTCGTCAGCCTAAATGGCTATATGAGGCACATCAACCATCCAAAGTCCACATCATCGTGTTAAACGACAACAGGGAAGCTTGGATCTATGCGTCAGCAGAAATCTTAGATAATCATGATTTTAGTTCCAAAAAATCAGGGAAGTTGACCAAGTGAAAGAAAATATTGAGAACGTTTGGAAGGCAGCTACGATCTGAGAAGCCAATACTTTGACAACACTCATCCTTAAAAGTAGCACAATCAGACAGGGGCGCACATAAGGGGGGGCCGGGGGGGGGGGGCCCCCCCCCCCGACACCAGATGTAAAGGTAAATTTTTATTGTCCGCGCGTAGCGCGGACGTACAATTTCAAAAATATTCGCGCCGTCGGCGCGAAATTTACCTCACTTTTGCTTAATTTACCCTTATTTCAGCGTTTTAAACCTTTCAATAGCAACTTTTTTAACTTTTCCAAAAATTTTCGCGCCTGCGGCGCGAAATTTTTTCTATTTTTGCTGAGTTTGAGCTTATTTTTGCATTTTAAACGTTGTTGTCCAAAATTTTTCAACTCCTGGGGGCGATACCTCCAGACCCCCCCAAATTTTTCTGAGGTCCGCCCCCCCCTGAAAAAAGTTCCTATGTGCGCCACTGCAATCAGACAATTTATGTAGCCCCTTCTGTCTGAACTGAACTTAACATTAAACAAGAGTACATACAGCTGTCATACTCTATGTATTATAAGCGTGACACATCCTCTGCACACTAACGGCTTACCCCCACACCCCACCAAGCAAATTGGACCCTGCACTTAAAACAAGATGACCCCTAAAAGGGGTAGTATTCCACTGCAGAGATGGGGACTTGAGCCGCCGTTTCTGTTAACGTTAGCATGAAAACTGAAGTAGCTGATTGCAAACTTAATTTGTCCGTTATGCATGTGTTTTAAAGCTCTAAATAGGCACAAAACTCGCGCACGTAGTGCTTGTTTCCGAGCTTTAGCACACAAACATTAGCCATTAGCGTGCAGAGGATGTGTCAAGCTGATAATACATAGAGCATGCCAGCTATCATACTCTTATGTATTATGTACTCTTGGTATTAACAGGTAAAGGAAGATACCTGAACAGGACAGACATCAAGAGATGACTTTCTTTTTCCCGGAGAATTGGGAGAATTCTTTGACGAAGATCCTACAACAAATTCAACACAACATCATCACTTAAAATAGTAAAACAGCTGGTTTCGAAAGAAAACATTGCTGCAACCGGCTGATTAACGTTTAACGGCTACATTAACGTTTAACAGCAGAAGCTATTTAACTCAGACGAAAATACCCTACTATGATTCGAGCACTAGCACTTTCCCCAGACTCACTGAGCAAGGGATCAGACTGCAAACTCAACAGTGATCTCTATCCTTTACGGTGATAAAGAATACAATTGCTATTTAAGGAGCACTTGTTTTGAGAACAGTCTCGTCTGTACGATTGCTAATAAAGGTGACGTAGCAGCCTTTCACTTAAGGAAAATTCTAAATACTGGGAGAAACACTCATCGACAATTTGACCACGGCAAAATTATGTAGTCCATGTAGGTCTTGTCTGACTCAAACTTATGTACTACCGCATTTATCGCATACGTTACTCAACAAAAATTCTAAACCAACATTCAAAAATGCTTTACCCAATTTGCCAGCTAATCGGGCACAGGAACGGGAACAGAACTGAGGTAATTTTTCGTAGAACTGTTCGGAAGTAGAACAGCCACACTGTTCACAGACTGTACGGATTTGCAAAGGCCCAAGCGTTGCATTACCGGCTGTTCCCGCTTCCTCATCTATACCAAGAAATGAAACCCAGAAATAAAAAGTTAAAGGGGGAGGCTACGAATTTCACTAAAAGTTCGATGTTGGAAAAGCTAGCAAGTCTTTTGCCACATAATAGTATTAGGTTTAATGTAAAACAGTTTAAAGTTTGAAAGAATTCCATGCAGCGTAGCGTCCTGTGGAGCCATCAGAAGTTGGTGTTGTCGGTCCAAATCTCGGCATGGCATGTACACAAACTTCGCCTCGCCCTGACCGCTTTGAGCAAGGTACGGTACCCAAATTTTCCGAAAATAGTACTGATATATAGTGCTTTGATATCGTGTAAAATAATCCTTACATCCATGTATACTTTTCTGTGAGATACAATCAAAGTGCGAAAAATTGGGTGTTGTAGGTCTATACGGGTGGAGGTTAACTAACGTCTAATGAGCTGTGGTTTACCAAATGAACCCAACTTTGCTCCAATTAATACTCCAAGTATCTGTCTTAACTTTTGTAAAAATGACGTGATTTCGTTAATCCCTGCGTTAGCAGTGCTAGAGTACATTATCGATATTGTAGCTGTCATTTGGTGCCATTTCGAAGATGTGAGTCAATTACTCCAAAGTACTGTGGCAGAATCGGCTGAAACTTTGCGCATTACAGGCCAGTGAGGGAACCAAGATGTGCAGAAGGCTAAGTCACTAAACCTCGCTCCAGTGTTTAGAAATGCTAGATTGATTTCTCGAAGCATGGACGGCGATCGCTCAAAAAACCTCTAAGACAGTTGTAAGCGCATACTGAACGAAGGAAGCGTCATATCGAAAAACGGATTTCATATTCGGATTCAGCAGGTAAAATAAACCCTATAAGCACCTTCTCGGCAAAATCGGAGACAAAAATTTTTTGACTCCATTTTTACTGCGCTTAGCTAGCTTTTCAGACCTAAAAATAAGGGTTATTTCTTAACAAAAAGTTTGCTAGCACACTAACCAGAAAACCAAAGCACTTGAAGCTCACAGACAGTTTGCCCCTATTAGAGCCTAATATTTGGTAAAAAGCTGGGTAGGCTAGGGGCTGTCACTTTTATTAGATCGAAAACGGCGCACGGTCACAACATCCCAACTTTTTGCCAAATTTCAAACTTTGAGATGTTATAGCTGAAGAAGGAAGCAACGCTCGAAAGCCGGAATACTTTTAATATTTAGCACTAGTAACAGTTAACATTTATGGCTGACCGTTTCAAAATTGGTCAAACCGCTAATCCACCACAGCTGAATATATCTTTTTGAAAAATCCCATTTTTCCCACCAAAATTTGTACTTTGGCGTCCTGCCAAAAACAGTGTATGTGAGATCACCCTAAACTTTTTTACTTTGATATGCTGGCTAACGTTATGGGGAAAAGCAGCTCTCTCCGACGATGTCGTACCAACCCGTTCGTAGCCCCCCCTTAATAATTAACATGAAGCCACTGTTTTTCTATAACGCTTAGAATGGAAAAGCGACAACTACAGGCTGAGCGCCACCTGTAAACTGACCCTTTTACATGTGATTAAACAAATTCCACAACAATACCTTCAACAAAATATGGCATTGTTTTTGATCTACTGGGGCCCTATAATTATTTATTATGTAAGCTTTCACACGAAATCTACATACTCATCACAGTGTGTGATAGACCAGACATACCATCCACTGCTGGCTCCAAATGCGGAGGCTGAGATAGCTCAAACAAGGCATCTGTAGCAAAGTCATCAAAGGGAAAGGGAGAAATCTAGAAAAAAAGGGAATCAGTTCTCAGAGCCTCAACCAGCACCATTAAGGGGGTGGTTATACCCAGAGGTTTGCCCAACTTCTTCAGAGAGTGCTAGTTTTTTGTATGCAAGTAGGTGACATAAAAAGTAAATATAAGGCACTGATATATCCCATAACATCCGAGCAGTAGCGGGTACCAAACCGAAAATGTTTGTTCAGAATTTCATATTGGTATTTCGAAAGCTCTGAATTTTTTCGGGGAAAGCTATACGGCTGTAAAGCTATAAAAGCAACGCGTGTTTTTGCGATAGCTCGGCGATTTTCCAGAAATTTTTTCAAATTTGGATGAAGTCGGTTTCTGCAAAATTATTCTAACTTACAGAAATGCCACCGAAGAAACTAACCATTCACTGCACAAATTTCGCGTATATATAGATATTAACATAGTACACAAAGATGTTCAAGTTGCATACGCACAATCTCTCCTGCTGCTTGGGAATAGAACACACTTTTGGTCACCGCGTTGGTGTTTTGCCTCAAAATGCGCCATTTTCTCAAAATTTTGAATATAAGGGTCCATAAGTCGGGTGAAAGCCGAGATATTCCAACCAAATTTAGTGTGCCAATTTGCACATGAAAGGAAGTGGTGTGCTAAGTTTCACTGCAATGGCTGGTGTTGAACTGTAGATGCAAGCCTCACGTGTGCGTTGAAAAGTTGTACACTTTGGGTTCGTATTCGGTCTTCCACTCTTTCTACTGAAGCACCTGTGGGTGAGTTGGTTAGAGCGTTAAGCAGAAGACACGGGTTCGATCCCCGCCAGGTGCCCGATTTTTTCGGGTGCCTGGTGGTGTACAACTTTCATGTCTTTAACTTCAGTTAGATTCGATGAGACGGAGGCCTATAGTAAGTAAAAAATGACAAATTTTCAAATTTTCCAAACACAGCCAAATTTTATATCAAATTGAAGCTCTCGATGTCCTGAGCATAGTCTCTACAAAGCAGTATGAGAAAGACCGCGTTAAAGTCTGGAGTAAATAACAGTCGAAATGAGCTTGATCAAATTTTAAAGCACCGTTACTTGCTAGCTACTTTGCGTATCATTGTCATCTGTACAGCAATAAATAGCCTCAGATTGTATGCTTAAATTTGATGCATTGGCTAGGCCGTAGTCCTTTGTCAATGTGTACACGACTTCTAAACTCTCAAAGAGGTTATACTAGCGTAAATGCTGGTTTGAACTACAATATCTCTGAACTGGATTCACCCTGGAAGAATGTGTCTTGTTTTTGGACACATAAGGGCGTATATTATACCCGAAAATGAGCGAAATTGGTGACTATAAAATTTGGTACCTGGCGACCCCCCCCCTTAAGTAAAATTTTTCAACATCTATTTAAACTTTGTATATTTGTGTAAAAGGATATATACAGATCGAATTCCCCTAAATACTCCCAAAATCCAGCACTCAAAAACATACTGTTATCACACAAGTTACTGAATGAATACTCTCTAATTTGACTGACGCCAGTCCTTTCTGCTCGATGCGTGAGCAGTCATTAATACAAAGCAACAGTGAAATAGTACGCACGTACTGGAAATGGTTGTGAAGATTCCTGAATGACATATCCATCGATATAGTGAGTAAGTATAGTCGGTTTTCGAGGAATGCATTGGTCAACCTCCATCATAAACAGGTTGTGAGGACCAAAACTGGCATTTGGTGGTTCTAAAACACAACAGTTAAGGGGGGGTCCATCGTGAAAAATTTTTAGACCACGGA
The DNA here is from genome assembly GCA_030248195.1 of Trissonchulus latispiculum. Taxonomy (NCBI): domain Eukaryota; kingdom Metazoa; phylum Nematoda; class Enoplea; order Enoplida; family Ironidae; genus Trissonchulus; species Trissonchulus latispiculum. Next base: position 124,208 of record JASAND010013974.1, read on the forward strand.
TTTCGCTCATTTTCACACAATCTATTCATATATGTCGTACATTTCAAGTTCAAATTTTGAGTTGTTTCGTTCAGTTCTCCGTAAATTATGAGCCATTCATTGAGTACAATTTGAATATCAGCAAAATGAGGGTGCTGCAGACAACTGAAGCAAGTTTGCGCAAATAACTTCATATATTTAGCTTATTTTGTTATGCACATTAATTAAAATGAAAACGAAAAACAATTAATAAGAACATTTTCGAACAGGTTCAAGCCAGATAAGCATGATCAGAAGCTTCCTTAAAGGATTTTCCGAAGAAACAAGGCCCCTGTTCCCCCCGATGTAATGAAATATTTAAGAGCGCTCAACTTAAAATAGAAGCATTTCCGAGCCATAGTCCTATGAGAAGAATTCATCCCTGCACTGAGAGCTTTCGATTGATATTATAATATGCCATATTTTGAAAAGTTTGAAAAATCGCTGTTTTGTGAATTTCGGGGTCTGAGGTTTCCCATTGGTGCACTGAGAAGTACTAGAACTACTACTGAGAATACACAGCTGTCGCCATAATTCATGCAACAAATTGATTCTAAGGCATGAATAAATATGTTGAAATGCAAAAAATGCAATTTCGCAATATAGCTTGGTCGTAAAATGCCTATCTTTCGAAAAAACAGCAATTTTCGCAATTTTGCAGAAAAAACTAATTTCTGCGCCAAAAAATCTCGACACTGGCAAGAGATTCGAAATAACATTGGGTATCGTTCGAAAGCTTTATACATATTGTGTCACTGTGGAATTAGAATTTTTGGTTAGGACTTCTATTTTTCATAATATGCAGTCAAACTTAGCTGGCTTATTTTTACTGGGGGGGGGGGGGGGCGGCGCCCCCCCCACCCCACTCGGCAACCTCCCCCCCCATTCGAGGAGCCCCCCCCCCATAAAAGCCCCCCCCCCATAAATTTTTACCTCCCCCCCCATAAGCCAAAAAATTGCCAGATTTCACCATTTTTACCCTAAATTTTCAAAAATTTTTCCGGCTTCGCCGGAATTTTAACGAAATTTTAGCTTTTTTAGCGTAAAAAACACCTAAAATTAGTCATTTTTTAGCGATTTTTGGCAATTTTTACACAAAAAAACGTAAAAATTTGCAAAATTTTTTCCAAAAATATGCCCCCCCCCCACTTTTGGTGTGCCCCCCCCCATCCATGGGGGGGGGGGGGCAACTTTGAGCCCCCCCCCCCCATATCGCCCCCCCCCATAAATTTTGGCCTAAAAATAAGCCAGCTTAGTGACCCCTATTTTTGGTCACCAAAAACGACAGATTTTAGCGATTTTCGGCAGTTCGCCAATTTCAAAAATTCATTAAAATTTTTTGAAGGCCTAATTCAAAATTCTAATTCCACAGTGACACAGTATCTGTTTAGGGGTTTAAATCGATATCAAATGTTACCCGGTATCTTATACCGGTTTTGAGATTTTTTGGCGCAGAATTATAATCGACACTTTTTCGATTTCCTATGTTTAACACATGCATACCTCTACTTTGAGGTGAATTTTCTCAACAACCGTAAGAGATCCAACTTAAATTTTATAAACTCGTTAAAATATCCCATTTGGACAATAAAATATGTGAAAATGAGAAAAATCGGAGATGGTCAAAAAAATGACCCCAAAGTGGACCCTCCCCCCTAAGTTAAGTTACAAATTATGTAGGTATGGGCAGTAATGGGGATATCCAAGACAGCAAAAACAATGGTAAACTTCACATTCCTGATTTACCTTTTATATATACACAAAAATTGATTTTATGAAAAACCAGGGAATTTCATATAATATGTACGTTTATACACTGGCTATCTCATATAATGAAAGTTCTACCATAAAGCATAAAAAGAAAAAATTAGCATAAAAATCTCCATTCAACATTCAAAGTAAGTCTACTGGGTTTATTTTAGGCGAAAAAAGTGGGGGTGGGGAGAGTGGGGGGAGCCCCCCCCCACTAGTGGGGGGGGGGGAGGTCGAAAAGTGGGGGGGGGGGGATAAAATGGCCTAAAAATTCCAAAAATGCAGTAAAAATAGCCTGTTTTGTACACATTTTTTCTACATTTCTACACATTTCTTTTTTCTACACATCTACCTTTTCCCACTATCCTTCCTAGGGTTATCAGGTGTTATGGAAGAGCTGATTGGGATGGTCTTCGCGCATATCTAAATGGGGTACATCTGGGAAGCAGACGTGACCCAAACATTCTGTGGGCTACCATCAGAGACCGTATACTGGAAGCTATTGATCTCTTCATTCCTGTGAAGACAATCAATCCGAAGCGGAACCATCCTTATTTTACTCGCGACCTGCGTTTCCTACTGCGATCAAAGATACGCACATACAACAAATGGAGGTGTTCCCACAGTTCTGACGATAGAGCCAGCTACGTACGAGCGAGAAACCTGTACAATCATCGGCTTCGCAGGCGAAGGAGAGAGTATGCTTCTGCTGTTGCTCTTGAGGTTGATGGTCAGTCTGGTCGCAAGTGGTGGAAATCCGTCAACCAGATAACGCAGCGGTCATGTAAAGCTTCTATGCCTCCCCTGGTTGTAGGTGCCACAACTATAGAGGATGACATTTTGAAGGCCAACACATTGAATGACACCTTTGTGGCAAAATGCAGTGAAGATAACGGCTTAGGCAGTGTACCGTTTCTGCAGTCCTTCACGCAGATTCAGCTATCTGATATTCGCTTCAGACCCACGGTCATCCGGAAATTGCTGCGACGCCTAGATGTCAGCAAAAGTACTGGACCAGACGGGATCCCAGCCCTTGTACTGAGAGAGTGTGCAGATGTACTTGCATTTCCCCTTGCTGTCCTTTTTAACAGGTGTATGGCCACTGGTGTTGTGCCGGCTGAATGGAAGGTTAGCATGGTTACTCCTGTGCACAAGAAGGGAGACCGGTCAGATCCCACCAACTACCGTCCAGTATCATTACTCTGTATTACATCTAAGGTAATGGAGTCTTACATCAACTTCCATTTGGTGAGGCACCTGGAGACCCAGTCCTTATTAGCAGATGAACAATATGGATTTCGTAAGGGACGCTCCACGATGCATTGTAATCTGCTTTTGAGTCAAACGTGCACGGACCAGCTTGATTGCAACGGTGAGGTACAAATTCTTGCACTGGATATGGCTGGTGCATTTGACTCGGTATGGCACCGTGGTCTCATTTTCAAACTTGGTAGCTACGGTATATCTGGAAAACTCTTGGCATGGCTCAAGGATTATCTGTCTCGCCGGCAGCAAATGGTCAGAGTCAATGCCTCAGTGTCGAGCAGGAAGCCGGTTGTCTCTGGTGTTCCTCAAGGATCTATCCTGGGGCCGACTCTGTTCTTAGTCTATGTGAATGACTTATTCAGTAGGCTAGGATGTCAGGCCCTTGCATTTGCTGACGATCTAACCATATTCGCACCGATTCCATCTCCGAAGGATCGGGATGATATGGTCAATTTCTTGGAAGCTGATTTGATAGAGTGCTCTACCTGGGCTAGGAACTGGCGAATGAAATTCAATCTGAATAAAACTCAGAGCATGCTGGTGTCCAGAAGAGCCGATCGCAATAGCACGAGGCAAGTGACTTGGGACGGGCTGCCTATTCGGAACAGTAGCTGCATCAAACTGCTTGGGCTCACATACACCTGCAATTTGTCGTGGTCGCCCCACATTATGAACAAAACTAGCACTGCCAGCCGTCTTCTTGGAATGTGTAGGAGACACTCGGACATTCTGTCAAATAGGGCTTTGTGTCACCTATATAAGGCCGCCGTCCGACCGGTTATGGAGTACTGTCTTCCACTTTGCTCGAGTGCACCTCAGTACGCTATGGAAGCACTGGAAGCCGTGAATAAGAAAGCGTCAAAAATCTGTCGAACCCAGTTCGATTCCATCAAATTAAGACGCTTCACAGGGGCGCTATCCATTTACCATGCCATGCTCAGCCGCGACGACATTCCATCCTTGCGACGACTGCTTCCTCCTCCGATATTGGAAGGTGGTCGAACGAGAGCTGCATCAAATCCGCGGTCAAGAACTGTTCCTCGGTCTCGCACCAGTCAGCACATGAATAGCTTCATACCGAACACGATGCGATGTTGGAATTGGCTGCCTTCGACAGTGGCGACTGAACTGGACTCAAAACGTTTCCGAAGGGCTGCTTTCCGCCACTTGAAATCATCAGTTTCCTGATGTCTACACTAAAGAAGTACTAAAGAAGTAACATACTGCTATAACTATGCTAAAAAGTGCTCAAAATTAAGTTTGAGTACCAAAATAGACCATTTTTGACCAAAAAATTCCGGCGAAGCCGGAAAATTTTCGAAAATTTTGACCAAAAATCCTTAAAATTTGGCATTTTTTGGGCACCTTATAGTGAGTGGGGGGAGCCCAAAAAAGTGGGGGTGGGGCCGAGTGTGGGGGGGGAAGAGGTCGAGTGTGGGGGAACCCGAAAATTGGGGGGAGGGGCGCCCCCCCCCCCCCAGTAAAGTAAACCCAGGTCTACCTATCCTTATAACGCCAATCCCATAAAATTGGGCTAAATCACCGGCATCTGCAGGCCATAGGCAGTCTGGTCCGTCTGATCTGTCTGTCGCCACTAATGCCGTTCAAAACCGTACGAAATTTCTTATTCTTGATAATATTATAACATTACTAAAAATTCACAAACTTTCATCTTCCTCCGTCTGCAGACTGGGCATCTCTTCGTCGAGCGCCGGCAACTGATTGCTGGAAGCATTGCTGAGAGCCTGATGATCGTATCCCACGGCAGACACACTCCCGCTCTCACCATCATCGCCTGGAAGCAGGGCAGGACTGTCAATGTTGGCCAGTCGTTCCACGTCACGTAAAGCCTCAACACAGTCACAGATGGACGTATATACAAGCGAGCAGCACTAGCCAAACCAAAGGAGAACTAACTTTTTTCAGACGGAGTATATTAATGTGTCCCTGACGCTAAATACTAGCAGAATTTGAAGCAACTTAACGAGAAAGCACTTACGTATTTAAAACATTCCATTTTCGTATAATCTGATTTTATTTTGCCATGCGCGAAAGGAGTGGTCAACGTAAATTAGCCATATTTAAAATCGTCTTAACTTTTGATAGGCATCACGTACAAAAGAGATATGGACATCGTTTTAAAGCTTTTATGCGCTTTCATGTAATTGGTGCATTCAAATTTACCATATGAATCTGAAATAAAAATTAGATTTTTAAGCCACGATGGTAGCTATCCAATCACGTGGTCAGAGCTGCCGAAATTTTGTCAAAACACATTCCGCCAGCCAAAGTAGATTCACTTAGGATTCCTTTAAAATTGAACAATTTGTTCAAATTTTACATCTTAGAATCCCAATAATGCAAGCGCCCCATCATGCAAGCGCCCCATCATGGCAAGGCAAGTAGATTAATGTTTGAGAACACCAAGAAAAGGTAGCTAGATACCTTCTGGAATTCGCTTTCCTCAGTAGTCGGTACACGACGTGCCGTCGGTTGAACAACAGGGAGGGAAGGCGATACTTCCGCTTTCAAGGATGGTTTATCGTCTGTCTCACCCGTTTCCGAGGAACTGGCTTCTTTGGAGATGATAACCGGTAGTGGGGTCAGGGACTGCGATCGACTGCTGGATGTAACCGCAGACTCAGTGGCGACAGAGGGAAGACAGCCAGTCTCAGGAGTGGGCTGATGAGAGGGATCTGGGGATCTGAGCTTAGCCGACGACAAGCCAGAAGAAGCAGAAGAATCAGAAAACACAACGGCTATCGGCTTAGACACAGGAGTAAACGTTTCAGACTGAAATAAAAGCATATAACGAATGCATCACTGGCTACATAAAACTATATAGAGGTCGGGGAGAAAAGCAATCCGCAAGTGGTGGGGAAAAACACATCCCCTGTTTGGGCGATGGGGATGAGCTAGGGGGCTCACGCTGAAATTTTGCATGCAAGTTGGCAGAACCCATCCCACCTACCACATAAAATTAATGAGCTAAATCGGACCACTTTTCAGCATTTTTTGACATTTTCGACCCCTACCCCAAAAATTCAAAATTAGCCTATTTTTAAAGGCCTGTGGAAAATTTTCCACAGTATATAGTTAGGCAATAACTTTTATACACGTGAACAGCTCCAAATAATTGCATATAGACTTCACAATTTTTCGCTAGCCGGTAAAATCCTGATTTTGGCGGATCGCCTGTTTGGCTAAGCTAAAGTAAAAGCACTCTGGGAGAAAGAAATACACGAAAAACACTAGAACCATATATATATTTTATTTTATTTCATCAAAGTTTAAAATGCAAAATTAACTGCAGATATGAAGTCAGAGAGGCCAATTTTAGCTGTTTTATGCATGAAATCGCTAATAGGAGTTGCCCTGACCGAATACTGGCAGGTCCGCACCCAGGGGGAGTTCAAGGGGTCTAGGTCCCCCATTTTGGGTTCGCAAAATGAAAAATTTTGGGTACGTATTTTTGTGGCAAAAACAGCATTTTTAAAAAATTACTTTTTGCAAGAAATAAACATCCAATACACCGTTTTTGGGTAAAAAGCAAAAATTCTTCAACTTCTGGGCAGACCCCCCGTTGCATTTTACCTTGGACCCCCCTTTCAAAATCCTGACTGCTGGCCTGAATACTGGGGTTAGTTTTCCCCCATAGATTGGTTACCCCGCCATTGTATTTTACCTTGGCTAATTAACCGTTTATTACTAATTAACGATAAGACATAGAGAACACATTTATATACCAAAATAACAGTCTAGACAGGGCTTGACAAGAAAACATTTACAGCCGGATTGCTCTACCGGGTATTTCTACAGGGTCCAACCAAAACGTGCTGACTACCTTGGTTTTTCCCCGACCTCTACTTATCACAATATAAGAGCAAATCGTGAAGAGATATGGTTTCCTTCAGTCATTCGTACATTTAATTATCCATATAAAAAATTCGGGGAGACCTTCATGAAAAGCTCCCCATAAATTCCAACTCTCCATCACAAGCCTAAGAATTGTAAAATTTTGCAACTTTTATATATATATACATATATACCGAAAATTTTCAGACATTGTCCCGGCTACAATCACGCATTACGCAACACAAAAATAATTAGCATTAGTCAGTTAGTTAGTACCATAATTGGACAGACTAACATTAAATGAATCTGTCTGTGCTCAATCATTAAAAGACAAAGGCAAGATGTCTACAAATTTACGCGCTCAAAGCTTAGCCTATCAACTATGGAAAAGAAACTATCATGCGCTTGCCTATATCATCAAAGAATTAGCGCACATGACACATCCAGCAACGTGCACCTGTATTAATTAAAGAATATTAGAAAAAGTTAATTATACGATGCTACAAATGAGAGGGTTCTCGTAAACGTGCTCTTTCCTACGTCAAAACCAACTAAAGTTCCGCGTTGATAAAAACGTCAAAACCCCATGAATTCTGTCATTAATACAGACTATGGATATTAAAATCGTGCTTAGCAGAATCTCTAGTTAACGAGAAAACTGAGGAGTTTAAAACTTCCATAGTTCAATGAATAGGAACTGCTGCTCCTGTAAAGAAAAGACTTGGCTGGCTGGGAGAGTCGTTGCTGGGAAGCCAATCACTGTTCTTATCATGGGTGCCTAATAGAGTAAGTACATGAGCCCAACCAGCTGTAAGTATATACTAATCTGTATTAGCGAGACAATTAAAATCTCTTTAAACGGATAACACTAAATAAATGTAGCAAACTCTATACAGCTATAATATACACAGATGAGACATCAAATCTATATCACAGACGTCTAAAATGTTATGTATATGCACTGTCTATCCCAGCATAAGCATTTACCACTCAGAAAAATACCAGCAGGACAGGTTGTATAACACCGGTCTGAAAAAACTGTCAAAACAACATAACATACCACGCCTAACTAAGACAGACATACATACACAGGGGGTGTCAACTTGAAAAAAATGGAACAAGAATCGTTAATTGCAGCTAGCCAAAGCTAAAACCAGCCAGCCAGCCAGTCTGTCAGGCCAACAGCAAGGAAGGATTTTTCAGCTGAGTCTTTGCTTCCCGTTTCCTCAAAAAATTATTGACGCAAATCTCATCCAAATCCCTTCAGAGGAGGATAGGAAAGCACACAGAAAAAGAACTCCGGAAGAAAGTTCGCCTACACTTTTTGCTTGCACACACAACCTCTGAGAATTAACCAGGATGCAGATATATACGTACGTAAAACTAAGGAATGTCCATATAAATGCGTGCATACCACCACTGAAGACAGATCAAAAAGAGAAGGAACTGTAGTATAATCTCATAAAATTCCAGCTTATGTAGACTAAAAACAAGGGTTTCTTTTCTTCCCATTGAACAAGCTACTAACGCCTAAATACACGTAGGTAAAAACACTGTCCTAAAGAAGCAGAAGCTATAACAAGCATCACACGAAGTTGCATAATTGCAATTACTTTATTAAGCATCTGGGCATTCTATATCCAAGAATTGGACAGTTTAACGCAGTCAAAATATTATACAGCACATTCTTGTCATCTCTGGGGTGGCTTATAATCTCCTGCGCAGACACAGACACACGACATCATCACACACACACATTCTAACTAAACTGACACGAGGTTACAGGAATAAATTCATGCAGACAAGATAAGTTACTATGTACGGCAAAAACTGACTCTGAAAAAAGCCCGAAGCAGCTATCCATACATCCATCCCACGTTTGCATAAATTACCTAAATTCCTGATTAAATTCACAGCGCTAACAAAAATGAAACGATCACATCTTAAGTTTTGCAGTTCAGAAAGAGTGAAAATGAATATAGCAAAGCTTAACATAGTCTATTACCAATCAACGTATATATTAGAGTCACCTGACACAACTTATTTGCAATTAACGTGCTAATGCAATTAACCGACAATTTCGCTTACTGCAGGGAAGGGCCTTCGCTGGGAGGGAGAGGACATAGCCGGGACTGGTCTAACTATCCAAGCAAAATATATATCAAATTTCAAAAACCTGTTTCCGAAAATTGGATAATAGCTATTGTGAATGTAGTGAGCAGGTAAGGTCAGTGCTAATTTGGGTTTGCCAAGCAGTAAACTGAAGTAAAGTAACTAAAGACCGGTTCAAACTAGCGCACAAGCACAAGCACAAGCAGTGCCAGTTTTCCATAGTGTGAACCGGTTGTGCCTGTGCTTGTGCTTGTGCCCTAGTGTGAAACGGGCTTAAAAGCTGATATATTATCTATATACCAATTACCAATCTTTTTTATGACAGCACTACAGACGAAAGGCACTCGACCACCACCGTGTTGTCAAGTATATCAGCGTTCAAAACCGTATAATAGTCAGATGATTCAGTCAAGAGTATCTAATTCAAGGACGAACATGATGTAATATTTTCAGCATATGAATGTGTATATATGACAAATGTGTACCTTACATCAAAGCAGTGATATACGTAAGAATATTCTGAAAAAATAGTAAGTCAACTCAGCGGGGACCAGCGAATACTGACAGGGCAGGATATATTAGCTAGTCTCCACAAAAAATAATTATAACCAGCCAGTCTTTCAAAGCTAACCGGTTCACTCCGCACATGCACAAGGGTATAGAATTTGCAGACAGTCACATATTTTAACTCTAGACGGTACTACGTACATACAGAAATGCACATCGTCCATGAAGCAGGGTCTGCCAAAATTAGTTAATGTGACAAAGTAAGATAAGTCAGGCCTTAAAATTCACGCAATTTTTAGATTACTTAATGCAAGGGAAGATGACATATAAATTATATACACAAATAAATGATACAAAGGGACGAGTGATCAGAACTTCTTAGATGATAAGACAAGCATTTAAACTGCAACAGCAAGCAATCTTTGCATAAAGAAGTAGCATCATCTCAACTCGTCCACATTTCTTTATACAATAGAAGAAGCAGCTGACTATGCGGATCTAGAGAAACTATATATGGACTTCCTAGCATTAAAAAAGGTAAAAGATTTACCCCAGGAGATATCTCCGTGCTGCCACAGGACATGGGGTACCGGTGCTCATCCCCGGACTCTTAACCGTAGAGCCAGGAGTGTCACCTCAAATGATGACTGCATCCGTGGAAGGGGGGCCGGCCCTTCTACACAGACTCCTGTTACCTTCCCACCGTAGTGGTACCCATTTACCGACCAGTTAAGGATGGATAGCTGGGTTGGCTAAAGTCGAGAAAGCTTTGTGGCCTTAGGAAATCGAACCACTAACCGTAAGCTCGGAAGTTCTGACCAGCGCCATGAACCACCCGGCCATCCCGACTAGCATTCATTGCAGCTGTCAAAAAGGGCTCAATCTATATAGACAGGTTAGTGGTAGAAGTCCGCGACATAGCCAAGGCAAGATGAGAAAAAATCCTTCAGGCGACTGAAGATGAGTCACTCAAGAAGTCTCCTTTCACTACAGAGTGGATTTCCCATTAATTTTTACAAAAAACCCTCCTACCCCTACAAATTTTGAATGTCTCTGCTTGGTGGTGGCAAGATAGAATACTAAATTCCACAAAAATACCAAAAAACACAACAACTTAAGTAAACATGGTATGCAGCTTCATTTGGTGTAACCGGTGTTACAATAGCACGAGTGATCAGAACTTCTTGAAAGGATAATGCTAGTAATCATGCCCAAGACAATCTTCAGATAAAGAAGTTTCATCATCTCATCTCGTTCATACACCCACACGATAGCCATATGAAATCCATAAATTCTACATCTGCACGTGATATGAAGGAGTTATTATCTTGGTACCAATAAAAAATTTCGTTGTGTCTTCTCTGGTTGGAGAAGGGGAAGACTGCTCAGTTGCTCCAGAACTCAATCGCTGAGCAACTTCTACTCGTAATATGCAATGTCTTATCATACATCAGGGGACACTCCAAAAAGTGGGGAAATAAAATAGGCAAAAAATGCTAAAACACGGTATAAATAGTCTATTTCCCAGATATACTGTCATAACTAAGCTCAAGAAATTTGTGACGTCCAGGTAATTTCTGAAGGTTTTAATCATAACCATACTCAAAAATCATGTTTTCGCACCAAAGTAGACGATTTTGACCAAAAAACTCCGTCAAAGCTAGAAACTCTTCGAAAATTGTGATAAAAAGTTCCAAAAATTTGATAAAACACAGGCACCCTAGGATGAGTGGAGGAAGCCCAAAAAAAGTGGGGAGGGGAACGAATGGGGGGGAAGGGTCAGTAGGAGGACCCAAAAGTGGGCCCCCCCAAAGTAATAAACACCAGGCATTGCAAACGCAGTTATGCCGCAGTAACCTTCCGTGCTAAAAGACTGCTGCGGTGTACTGCAACTCTCCCTGCTAACGTCTCTGTCAGGCAGGAGTGCTGCTCAGTGACGTTACCAGGGAGGTCACTTTTCCGAAAACTAATTATACCTTAAATGTTTTTCGTATCAGACAGATAGCAAGCACGTGAAAAATTCCTGTTAAGGTGGTGCTTACTTTTGG